>MU277750.1:0-11448 GCA_022385805.1 Pilatotrama ljubarskyi | reverse complement strand
AAGTCAGCATGGGCCGCGAGCGATCAAGCGCGGCCCTTCCCCTTCTTTCTGGTGGTAGCCAATGCAGCGGAATCTGTAGCAGCGACCTTGTGGGCCGCGAGAGAGGACACGGACTCCGTCTTGGGGCGCTTGCGAGTTCCGGCAGTGGTAGAACCGCCCAGGGCGACCCAGACAATCCTAGGCTCGTAACCAACGAGCTGATCCTGAGGAACGACTTCGGTGTTGAGCCATTGTTCTTTCGATGTCGTCTTGATGATCGCGCTGAATATCTGGAGGAAGGGAACGTGGGTTTCCAGGGCCGCCGCTAGCTCGATGGTCTTCGCGTTTAGTTCGGCGCGCTCCGTTGTCTCCGGGGGAGGCTCCATAGCGTCCCAAGGCTCATCCAAGGAGCTTTCGGCGTCTTCGATCTCAGTAGAGCTCTCCGGAGACGCATCTGCATTCCCGACAGCCGCCTTGTCGTTGGTCTGAAAAAGTGCCTGATTGAAGCTCAAAACCTCGTATCTCGCACCCAAGAGCGCAAGCAATCGAGTTATGAGGATGTTGAGAGGGTTTCCAGTGTCACCGGTAGTCTTCAGGAATCGGAGAATTACGCCCTGAGTGTTGATATGCTTGCGTACCAACGCCAAACGCTTGGCGGGTCCACACCATCTACGGTCAGAACCCCTTTGACGTTCGAATGTGTCGAAGTAGTGGGTGACGAACTCCGCGACATCGGGAAGTGTGTTGGGGATGAATCGTACCGCGTAGAATATCAGGACATGGAGAAAGGATTCAAGCTCATCGGCGACGATAACCGGGCGTGTCCAGTTCGAGTCGACATAATCCACAGACATGAATTGCCAGGTACCCTACGGCCTTGTGAGTAACAGACTCAAGTTCGGAGAGCTTGGGACGTACCGTTCTTTCGGGCTGTCTCGCATGGTCATTCTCTGCCTCGGCAACCGATTTCGCGAGCTCCCAGTCAGTCAAAAGCCCACGCCATACCACCACCTCTTTCCCGGTCGCGCTCCTGCCGAGCCTAGGGAGTATGAGGACATTTCCCGCGCTGATATCGCGGTGCAACAGCTTGTGATCGGTATAAGCCCAGTAGTGAGCTTGTAAGAGAGTAACGCGTGAGAATAATCCTAACGAGCAGTAAAAGCGGCGACTCACTCATGATGCAGTCATACATCAATCGAATCAACTGCTTGGTCGTCCTAAACTCGGAGAACGCGAGACAGACCTCCTTGACAGCAATGCGATAGTGCATATGGCGACGGAGAGAGTGGTCCGACGAGATGGTGTTGGCTGTCCTGGCGTTCGGCTCTGGTGAGGTGGTGTCCTCCGGGCTAGCTTCACCGTCATCGTCATCAGCTCGACGACGCTTCTTCGTCATCGGCTCGTTCGAGACGGAGGTTGACGTTGACGGGTCAGGCTGCTGCCGTGGACCTGCGGGATAGGTCCGCTTCTGTGCGATCGCTTTCTCGACCTCTGCCTGGTAGAGAGCGTTGAACGCCTGCTGTTGGCGTACATCCCCGTGACAGATGACTGTGGGAACAACCATGTGCCGATCATTAGAGAACTTGTCCAGATAGGTGCCCTCAGGCTCTACCCCCTCGTAGTACGGTCTCCAGGAATCCTTCAGGAAGACAAACCGACGCGTCAGGGCATCTATGGCGACGTATCCTCGAGTCGCTCGACCAAACATCGAAGAAGACTTGAAGAAGGGCTTCGCAACAAGGAAGACGCGGTCATCCTGGCCGACCCTCAGCTTATAGCGAGGCCACCCAGGGGCAAGAGAATCTCGGAACGCCTCGCGGACGTATCTGAAGACTCGAGGATCTGCACCATCGTCCTTGGGTTCCGGGAGGTCAGGGTCAGTGAAACAATGCACTTGCTTCTTGGAAGACTGTTCGGGTCGGCCCTCAGAGGTCGATGTCGTGGGACTTCCGGCGGAGCACGGTGGAGTACCGACGGGGACTGATGGGCGCGAGAATTCGGTCTTGATGTGCTCTGTGCCAGGCTCGAGGTAGTCCATGTCCAAAGCGGGATCTGGCTTAGCGAGCTCGTCCATGAGCAGGAACGCTTCCGAGTTCTCCTCGATGTGCGTCGCTGTTGGATCGATACCTTGCCTTTGATCACTGAGTTGTACGTAGTGCCAGATGAGGCCCAGAAGAGACTCCGGATCGTCGATGTAGTTGACCTTCCGCGAGACGGTGACGCCCGATCGGTCCCACCACAGGGCTCGGAACTGTTCTCCGATGATGAACAGGGAGAGAAGAGCGGTACGGTGCTGATAGATGAAGGTGTTCTGGGCGTACGCCGTCAGCTGCGAACGAACCTTCGCGCGAGACGAAGGCTCTGCTTCAGAGCTCTTCTTGGGTCTGTCGTCCCAGGGATCGTAGGAGATGTCTCCCGTCTTGAACTCCAGGTAGAGACGGCAATGGGTCCAATCAGGGCGCTCCGAGTCACCAGGATCCCGTTCGGGAGGGTAGAGCGCCCCGTCGACTTTCGATCCTGTGTCGTCCGAGAGGTCTGCCTTGCACCTAGAAAGGCGAGCGACATAGCCACCCGGAAGATCTATGCTGTTGATTGCGTCGACCTGAGAGTGCGTGTTGTCATAAAGGAGTGGTGAGCGGAACGTGCAGTGCGGTACGCACCACAGCTTCGGCGATGGGATCTTCACGCAATTTCACAGGCCTATTATTCTCAATTTTTCCCCTGAACTTCTTGTATAGGGTTCTTCGGACGGACGCAAGTGTGTTCTTGGAAAGCTTGGTCGCGTGGGGAGGCAACGGCGGAAGGATCTCGCGCGTGAACGCGTCCAAGTCCACTAGAAGGGTGCTACCCATGCTCGATTCTCCCAGAAGCAGACGGTCGAGGGGGGCAGCTGGCTGGAGCGGCTTGCCTGCCTTACCTGGGTCGAAGTTGTTAATACGCTTTCCCTTGAACGGGCTGCACTTCTGTCCGTCTGGTGCTTGATAAACGGCTGGAGGCATTGAGAAGAAGCGGGCGTCAGGTCGATCAGCCATGCTGGGCAGCTCAGGAGAGTAGAGGCGTGAATGTATGGGCGAACCTTCGGCTTCCGCGCAGATATATACGCACACGGTTGGGTGTGGCTAAGCTCACCACGTTGCCAGTGCAGGGAGGTACTACTGCGATCTGCGTAAGCTGGGCTTGAGGCTGTTTCATTAGAGCCCAGCGGCAGAAATATGTAATTTGGCGGATACCTTTGTTCGTTCGCTTCATGGGACAATGGAATGACGCACAATCGAGTAGGTGGTGGTCGGGGCTTGAAGGCACGGTTCGGGCGGCTCTGAACTGCGAACTTGGTCTTAATTGCCTTTTCGGGATGAGGGATGAACACTCCGCCGACTTAGACGCCCGGCGCTGCTTTGCCAGGCGCCGAACCAGAGCGTGCCTGCACCAGT
This sequence comes from Pilatotrama ljubarskyi, assembly GCA_022385805.1. Taxonomy (NCBI): domain Eukaryota; kingdom Fungi; phylum Basidiomycota; class Agaricomycetes; order Polyporales; family Polyporaceae; genus Pilatotrama; species Pilatotrama ljubarskyi. The sequence continues at coordinate 8,038 of MU277750.1, read as the reverse complement.
CAAGCACCAGTGCTCCTACGAGTTCAACGCCTCCCCGACGGTATGTGTCCTCTTGTTATGGTCTCACAGGGTCAATGGGAGGCCTGACTTTCATTGACTGAACTAAGTCATGACCATGGTACACCGACAGCTGCTCGTGCATCCAAGGAGTCCTCTGTGGAATTCATCCCCGACATTTACACGTCTCCTAGCTCGTCCCTCCCCCGTCACAAAGCAGAACGGAACGTCTGTCTGGAGTAGACTCCACGTCTTCGTCTCGTGCTTCACCACCCGACACCGGCGGCGGGGGTGGCATTCGCTAAGTATCGCATTCCTCTTCGGGCGGCGGGCCCCATGGGTGGGGAATGACGGCGCCGCAGATATCCAGCATCGCTTCGTGAGTGTCGAGTTGCACCGCGTCTTCCACGACGGAGGGAGGAAGCTCGTCCCAGTCACTTGGAGCAGTAGGCTTCGGAGCGGAGAGGTTTCGATCGTTCGTGCGTGCCTCGTCCCTAACCCGGTGCCATGCACGGAACCTGCCGCGATTTTGTCGTCGACCAGTCCTGGGAGCGGACGGTACGCCGTCAGCGGCTGGAGCGGGACTCGTATTGCTGCATAGAACAGCCGCCATCGTCTCTATTCGCTCGCGGGTTGCGGTGTGCCGGGGAACTTTGTAGCGCGAGATGAAGAGCTTAAGGATGACTCCAATGAGGCAGTTGGGCATGTGTCCCTCTCCGCGCTGCGCCGCGTTGGTGAACAGTAGGTCCTGGCGGGCGGACATGAAGACACCTTGCCGGACCGCGATACCCTTCAGGGTGCTACAGCAGTACGGTCGGCCTGGCGCGCGATGCGGATTCAGCCAACCATCGTACTCTTCGAAGTACTCGGTGCCTCTCAACAGGACTCGGCATCCGGCATCGAGGGGTCCCGGTCCGCCTTTGCTCATACCTGGGGAAATCGCCGCCGCCGAGGTCCCGGCTCTTAACCTCGCACATCAGGGCGGCGGCGCCGAACCCTCCCCGCAGCCCCGGATTTTTTCAAGCAGCTCTGCGCGATTCAGAAGCCGCCGCCGTTCTTGCCTGGGCCCGGCACTCAATGTAATGGCAGGAACGGCAACAACAACGCAGGCCACTCGAATCGCCGGAGCGGCTCGGGCAGCCAGAGGAACAACCGTAGCGACAACGCCGGCCAATCGAACAGGGAAAAAAGCCCTACGGCCAGTACACCGGCGGGAACGGTAACAGGAACGGGCCCTTGTCCAACCTGCGCAGCAGCGCTGTCGACGGCTGGATCGACCCAGGATAGCCCAACTCAGGTGGTAGCCCATTCCGCGAGCAGTACAACGGCGGGAACGGGCACGGCAACGCCAGGCCGTCGAATTACGATGCCTCCGGCAGACCGCACAACGGAGGCAAGGGGAACAGTGATGGCGGCCAGTGGAACAGCGGAGGCGGTCTTTCGATCAGTACAAGGGCGGTGATGGGAACGGCGATGGTGTGCAGTCGAACGTCGGAGCGGGCGGGGACGGCAATGGCAACGGTTCTTAGGAGAACGTCCCTTGAGGATCTTTGCTTGTTATGGGATGACCCACGGCCTGCTGGCGAGCACAATATGCTGCCAGTGCTTTACGTTTCGTGGCCTTGCGTACTTCAGCCAGAGGTGCGGTGGACGTGTGATTGTCATGTTGGAAACTTCGAGTGCATTGTATGGTAGTATTGTAGCATACTGTAATCGTTTCTCCGAGTCATCCCAGCGGTGCGCGGTCTGAAGCTAGTTACACCCCTGGCAATGAGCCGAAACCATGAGCGGTGAAACTTCTCTGTGCGGCGATGCTATAGACTCCAGAGCCTCCGAGAAGCAACACTTCCTGAGTGGAACGTCGCAGTGCAGAACAAAAGCTCGCGCATGTCAACAGCTAATGACGACATCAGGTACACAATTAGAATGCACGGTAAACGGTATTAGCAGCGTCACGATGAGGAGATCCTGTCATGCCAACGAGTAGAGCTGGACAGTTCTAGGGATTAGTACAAGGATATCATGATATATCGACGGGCAGATAGGGAAGCGTTGTGGTGAGGGTATAGTATGAGAGCAAAAGCAGGACGGTAACATGCAAGTAGCAAATGGCGAAGAAGAGACGGCAAATACGAGACGAGAAGTATGAGGAACGACACATCAAGTGACGATCGTAAACTTCCTGCCGAAGGTCCGACCAACTACGGCAGGATACTGCCGTGACGGAAGGTAGAAAGCACAAGCAGTTCAGAGCTGGCTAGCGCGCCCCTTGCCCTTCTTACCGGAACCAGAGAGGGCGGGTTCCGTTGCTAATACCTTCATGGGGCGGAGCGAGAACGTGGACGGGTTGCCATCCGAGCCAGTCTTGGCCCGTTTGGTGCTTGCGCCCAGCCCTTGACCGGCCTGCCGATGGCTCGTCGACTCGGCCGCAGCAACGAAGATGATTCGCGGCTCGTAGTTGACCAGCTGATCCTTGCCCACGACGTCGGTCTTAAGCCAATACTCCCAAGGCGAGTCCAACGTTTCTTCGAAGAGGTTCAGGAAGACCTCGTGAGTATCGAGTTTCGCTGCGTCCTGGGGATCCCAACGAGGGGCGGGAGGAGTCCCCACCAGAGACTGCGCGGCTTGCCGATGTTTGCGCCAGGGCTTATCCTCAGAGTCGCGCCAAATGCCTCGACTCTGCAGCGCGGTCGCCGCTGTGGTAGCAGGTACCGCGCGCGCCTTCTCGCCGGCTTCCCTTTCCCGGTCGATTACTTCGTAACGCGCAGCGAAGAGTTGGAGGAGCTTGCCCAGCAGGTCGTTCAGGGGGTTTACCTGCACCCCTGTCGTCTTCGTGAACCAGAATCGTTCCTTGCCAAGCCGAGGCTGTCCATCCTTGAGCATGGCACGCTTGGCATCACTACATGAGCGCGCCCCGGCCTTCTCCCCATAGAAGGTGTCGAAGTATCTCATCGCGAAGGCCGGGACGGAGGGGAGCGTGTTGGGTAGAAACCGGACGGCGTAGTAGATCAAAACGTGGAAGAACGACTCTAGCTCATCCGCAACGACGACGGGGCGTGTCCAGTTGCAGTCGACGTAGTCGACAGACATGAATTGCCATGTGCCCTGCGGTAAAGTGAGACAAGCGACGCCGAGAAATTTAGATGCGCGACATACCGTTCTTTCTGGCTGCCGGGCGACGTCCTTTTCGCCCGGTTTAGGGACCCGTTTGGCCAGTTCCCAGTCAGTGAGCACTCCGCGCCACCGTACCACCTCCATGCCAGCATCATTCTTCACAAGAGTGGGAAGGATGAGGACGTTCCCCGCGCTGATGTCACGATGCAGGAGCTTGTGATTGTCATACGCCCAGTAGTGAGCTGGTACGGAAAGGCAGAATGAGATCGGTGAGCAACATCTGGAAGGGGATCGACGTAGGGCTTACTCTCGATGCAGTTGTACATCAACCGAATCAGCTGTTCGGTCGTACGGAACTCGGTAAACGGTAGGCAAACCTCCTCGACGGTGATGCGATAGTGAATATGGTGTCGGAGGGACTCGTCCTCGCTGGAAGCATCGGTCTCCTGGGTTGCGTCCCTCACTTCATCGTCCGTACGGGCGCGCTTCTTGCTCACAGAGCTGCTTGGAGTCGAGTCCGACGGGACACGTTTCTTCCGGAGTGCTTCGAGTCGCGCATTTTTTCTCGCCTCCTTTTCCCTCTCCTCGTATCCGGCGGTGAAAGCGACCTGGTTTTCGACGTCTCCATGGCAGACGACCGTCGGGACAATCATGTATTTGTCGCCAGCAAATAGATCGAGATACGACCCCTCAGGATCGACCCCCACGTAGAACGGCCTCCAGGAGTCCTTCAAAAAGACGAATCGGCCGGTCTGAACGTCCACGGCGATGTAGCCCCGCGTTGCTCGACCGAACATCGTCGATGACTTGAAGATGGGCTTCGCGACAAGAAAGACGCGCCGCTCCTGTCCGACTTCGAGTCTGTACCGCGGCCAGCCGGGTGCGAGCGACTCGCGGAACTGCTGGCGAACATACTTGAACACCGGCTGCTTCTCCCAATCGACCTGGTGGAGAGGGCTGTCGCCGTGACCCTCTGTCTCGGTTTCAGGAGGCCTGGCCTCGTCAGAGCCTGAGGGAGGTGAGGGATCGGTGCCCGCCGATCTCGCGAGGGGTGAGTCAGTGACGATGTGCTCGGTGCCAGGCTCGAGGTAGTTCATGTCGAGGGGGTGCGGCTGCGCGAGGTAATTCATGAGCTTAAAATCTTCGTCGTCCGTCTTGATGAGCGTCGCTGTCGGATCTAGGCCCTGCTGTTCGTCGCTGAGCTGGGCAAAGTGCCAGATGAACTCCAGAAGCGGCTTCGGGTCCTTGTAGTAGTTCGTCTTCTTCGACACGATCACGCCGGACCGGTCCCACCACATCACACGGAACTCCTCGCCGATGATGAAGAGGGATAGAAGCGCAGTGCGGTGCTGGTAGTGGAAGATGTTCTGGGCGTAGGCGATGAGCTGATCCCGCACTTTCTTGCGCGAGGATCGGTCGGACTCCGGCGCCTTCTCATCACGATCGTCCCACGGATCGTACGCAACGTTCCCCTTCTTGAACTCGATGTACAGGCGGCAGTGAGTCCAGTCCGGACGGTCATCCGGAGGAGCGCAGTCTTTCGGATAGAGACCGGCGTCGACTTTAGACTTCGTGTCGTCTGACGGATCGGCCTTGTATCTGGAGAGAGCAGCCTTGTATTCCGGAAGCTCCAGAGAGTTGATCGCCTTGACCTGCCGGCAGGAATGGGCACCATCAACAAGTCAACAATGGAGGAGCGGCTCGTCATACGCACCATTGTCTCTGCGATCTGGTCTTCCTTCGGCGAGACTGATTTCTTGTTCTCGTCGCCCACAACCTGGAGCCCTTTCATCACAAGCGTCTGCGCGCGCTGGATCTTCTCTTTGTCGAGAGGCTCGCTGGTCGTATCAGGAGGCAGAGGAGGGAGGACATCTCGCTTGAACGTCTCGAAGTCTACGAGTACGGTAGTGCCCATGCTCGAGTCTCCAACCAGACGGCGTTCTAATGCATCGGCCGGTAGGAGAGGTTGTCCTGCTTTTCCAGGGTCGAAGTTGTTGAAGCGATTGGCCTTGAGCGGGGTGCACTTGTGACCCGCGCTATGTTTGTATGCAACGGGTCCTGGAGGGCAGGATTCGGCGTGAGGCATGTTCTCCATTGAGAGAGGAAAGAGGCAGATGAGTTGGAGAAATAGCGGACGCACCTTCTGAGAGAGCGGGATTATATGAGGCGGCGAGGGCAGGTGGCTAAACTGACCACGTTGCTGTAGTATGCCTAATTGAGAGAGGCCAGGTGAGGGGTGGATGTCACGGCGCAGCGGTACAGGGCTGCGGACAAAGAGTTATTTCAGAGCTGGTGACAGACAATGGAGACGCGCACAAGCGGGTTGGTGGTGGTCGGGGCTTGAGGGCAAGGCCTGGGCGGCTCTGAACTACGAACTTGGTCTGAATTGCCTCTTCGGGACGAGGGAAGAACCCTCCGGGCCTCCGCTAAATTAGACGCCGAACATCCTCTAACATGCGATCGCTTGATGTTAGCAATGGAATGGCGCACGTTCGATTCGAATGGTCGTCGGGGTTGAAGGCAAGAGTTGGGCGCCTCCGTACTAGGAATCTGGTCCAAATTGCCTTTCCGGAAAGAGGGATGAATGTTTTGCCTTACCTTACACTGTGACCCAACCCGTCCGTTCTTCTCATACCACACCTTGATACCAGCCACTTGCAGTATACAATACTCTCTCCTACTCCGCCCACGAACCCCTAGCCATAGGTCATTGTTTGCAAGTTCGAAACCACGACTGGACTCGATACAGCTGGCGCACGCTTCGCCTAGACGGAAGCACTCTTCGTCTTCGACGTGGACAGGCCTGCGTCTCGCACCTCGTTCCACAGTAACCTCGGTCCACGTTCGCTCCGTAGCGCGTCACTGTTGCTCCAATGCGAGATGCTCACTCCGCGAAGGACTTCCAGTATGGCATCGTGAGTGCCCAGTTCTGCGGCTTCGTAAACGACAGAGGCAGAGAGCGATTCCTCGGAGTCCGAGTCCCCCCCCCCCCCCCCCCTCCCCCCCAGTCACCAGAGAGCCTTGAGATCGGAAGCGATATTGCTGCGTCTTGGGTTGCTGAATCATTTCCGACCCGACATCATATGGGCTGGCGTTATCGTCCTCCCGCCGGTGAGCCGCAGTGGCGCTGCCTGCCCCGGAAATGGCACGCCCACACGCGAGCACCTGGCCTCTTCCATCCTGCGGTGCTCGAGAACTCCATAGCGCGCGTTTAAGAGCTCAAGGAGGGCGCGAACGAGGTAGTTGAGCATGTCCTCTTCTTCGTGCTGCGTCGTGTTTTTGAACCTGAGGGTCTCGCAGAAGGACGTGAGGTGCCCATGCCGGACCGCGAGGTACTTCGGGAAGCTGTCCCGCCTGGTGCGCGATACGGATAATACCACCCTTCGAACTCTTCGAATCACTCGGTGACGAAGGTCTTGAGATGAATTCGGTTATTCAGCACGAATTGGAGCGCGCAGAAGACGAGGAGGTGAGAAAAACGACTCTGGCTCGTCGGCGACGGCGAGAAAGCGCTTCCCATCGGCGTACGTGCAGTCGGCGGGCATGAAGGGCCATGTGCCCTGCGGGTAGCCATCGCGGTGAGCTCTTAACGCGGTGTGGTGAATGCTGAGTGACGTACCGTTCGCTTCAACTGGGGCGGCTCAATAGCAGGCTCCCGCCTTTCGAGCTGCTTTTTGGCCGCTTCCCATCTGCGAGGAGTTGGCGCCATCTACGACGGGGGGCATCCTCGCCCGCCGGCTGGAGGATCGACGTAGAGTTTGTGGAAATGGAGGTCGCTGGGGTCGGCATGAATATCGTGGTTGGAGCGTTTGCGTCCAGGCTCCGGCGCGCGGAATGACGATCCTGCGAGTCGTGGCTAACGGTCATCGAGAATGGGTTGAGAGTGAGCCGTCTCATGTGGCTGTAGTCGGAACAAAATCACATTAGCGTAGGTCCCCCCCCAGCCTTGCCAACGATACCTCACCGGGACGGCTGCGTAGCCTTTTCAGTCATCTTTGTAACTTGTGAGCTATCAGTTCGAGCACAAGGATACATAGTCGTCTAGCACCAGAGCCTCATGATCAATTGCATGTAGCCCACGTTCAGAAGGGGCGAGTCATGGTTAGTTGTGAGTCCGCTTCCTCGACGGTTCTGACCACATCCTAATTTTGTCCTCAGGCTTCAAGCTTTGGTACGGACAGCGGCGAAAATACGAGTCTATGCACCCTGGTTCGGTCCACCGCCTCCCGCGCACTGTGGCTGATACTTCGACTCCACGCTCACAGACGGCAGCGAGGTCTATAATATTGACTACACCCCTACGGCGACTACAAGCAGGGTGTGCTGCTTGACAAGACGGTTTCTAACACTTCGCTTTTGTGAGAGCACAGCTTGCTCGATATCTCTGGGTCCAGCACTACGGTCACTACTACCCGCACCCTGTGGTAGCGCTCGTCGCGAAGCCCGCTACTGGCAACGTCGTTCATGGAAGTGTCTCCATCGCGGCTCTCGATGGATTTGAACGGCTTCAATCGAATCTTCCGGTGTAACTCTGTTTCAGCGTATATGCGCAGCGGACGTCGACATGTGAGTCAGCTCAGAAGACGTACCCGACGACTTAGTCACACAGCGACGCTCGCAATCGCCGCTCCCGTCCCAATCGCGTCCGCTTGAAGACAATCACCACGCAACTCGACGACAGCGACGTCAGCTTGTACAGGTTCGAGTCCAAATCCAGCCATAAAGGTAAGCCGACTCTCGCTTGCCTTGCTAGCTGCTGGTACACGGAATAGTAAGCTATGTATTGCATCGGAAGGCCCAGAACGCCGCTCGGAGGCGGGCCTCGAGATGCGCTTTCACCTCAAGTCACGCCTGTTGAACTTCCAGGGTTGCGTACTGGCCATACGTGGTCCGGAGGTCACACAGTGGCTGTGTTACACAGCATGGA
>MU277749.1:10264-130584 GCA_022385805.1 Pilatotrama ljubarskyi | reverse complement strand
TCTATGCAATATAGTCTTTCGCTCACAGACTGAAGACTCTCTTTGTGCGGCTTACAGTCGTGCTCCTGCCTTCTAGGTTCAGAGTTCATCAGTTCGCGCTTTCTCCAGCTGCAACAATGCCTGGTTGTCCTCGGTCACCGTTTCACAGAGAACGTTGCAACTAGTGCCACTCGAGCGACCTCGTGTAACCCGTAGAACCACCATCGACGAGCACCCTCCTACCGCCATCATCAGGAAATCATCCGACGCGCTTAGCACCTTGCTGCGACTTCAGCACTTGTTCGGGCTGATGGCTACTTGCAGCGGCTGGATGCTTGCGCCCATCTTGAACGTCCTTGACTGATCGTGTTAAGAACAGTTGCAATACTCTTATCGAGCCTATCTACATAAGTACAAATCGTAACGGAGAGGGCTTAGTAGTACAGTGGTACCCAATGTCAGAAAGCGATCTCGTGCGCGTGATGATCTGCATACTTGTTGACATAGTAAGCTCGGAATGAGTCCAGTGCGTCGGATGACCTCAGGCGCAGTGGTACAGGATCTTCACCGAAGACTGGAATGAGGTGGGCGGAGCGTAGGACAGTTTCGAGATGAACAACACCGAGGATCCGTGAGCCGTCGTCATCGAGATCTGGTTCTACCTCCCAAAGACCTGTGTCGCCATCCGGCTCATCGTCGACAGGAGAAAACCACTCTACAAGCGCACAGGGAATGTCCTCCGATGTATCCAATACCGAGAAGAGTGGATCAGGACGGAACGAGAACAGAAGTCGTACACGGGCGACGTGAAGGCTGCGAAAGCCCAGTTCGGACGGATCCTTGCCAAGGAAGACGCAGTCGTAGCGCGCAGGTCCCTTGCGCCATGACGGGGTTGCCCGGATGTGCTCTCGGTGCATGCCGCCGATTCCCGATGGATCACTGGGTGCGTAGAAGGTCGCCGTTGCAGAGTGGAAGACATGGATGCGACCGACAGGGTATGGTAGAGTTTCATCCGGCGGGGAGGGTTCGTCCGAATCGAGATGAGCTTGCTCCTGCAAGAACCGGGCGAGGAGCATGGGGAGAGTGGGAATTCCGATATGCAGGGCAAGATCCGCTGGAGAGCGCGGATAGTGCGGTTCTGTCGTGTTTGGGAGGGTAACTCATCAGCCAAAGAAGGAAGCTCGAAGGAGGGGAATCACGCACGGGGCTTGCACGCTAGGACTGCAAAACCTGTAACACGAGGTCCTGAAACGACACCCACGGCTGCTTCATCGATGTCAAGGATGGCATCCTCCACATCGACGACAGCGCCACCGCCAGGTGGATCCTCCAAAGCGTACTCCTGATCTTCCACATCCAGGGCCAGCTCCTCCTCCGCGGACGCGCAGGCCCGTCCGAGTTCTTCCTCGGTCTCTTGTAGCGCTGTGAGTGCGGCTGACAAGCATGTGCCTGACATCATTCCGCGGGCAGTGAAGTCGACGCGCGCAGCAGAAAGCTTTTCCAGACGTTGATTGGTGAGGAGCATTTGGCCGAGTGCCTCGAAGCGGTTCGATCGCCTCCACGGCTCCTTGACTGCCTTGATATGCTTCGCTTCTGTCATTGACGAGCAGAGACCGTTGGGCGCCCCGAAGTTCCGAATATGCTGCAGATAGTGCTCGAGAGAATGCTGACGAGGCAATGAGAACCCAGTCGACCGAACCTCGTGATCTCTGAAGAATTCGCGCGACTCGTTGAATCGGCGACGGGCAGCGTCCATCTGCGCTAATGTCGACTCAGTGAGGTGGGAACGGCGCGCCAAGTAGCAAAACTCCAAGAATGCAGCAAAGGTGCGCACAATCTCTGCTGGGACAATTCCAGAGATCGCTGGGAGATAGATCTGTACAGAGGTCAGTATGTTGCGCTCGAGCGATGAATTTGAGACTGACCTTCATGAGCGCCTTGGAGTCGTCACCCGTCCACTGCTTGAAGTCGCGGCCCTGCTTGAAGTGTCGCAGCCCAGGAAATGGTGGCGTCGCAGCAAGTCTGCGCGGGGTAGTGATCGCAAAGTCAAAACAGAAGGTCGCACCGAGCAGCCCTGACGAGAACATGAGACACTTACCGCCGGTCAATCTCATCAAGGAGCTCCTTGCCGCGTGTTTATCCATGCTCCAGAATGAGGTATTGCCCCACCCATGTCACCAAGTGATCTTTGAACGTCCCCTTGATCACCTGATGAAGGAGATCACCGGAGAGGAGCTCGTTGATGTTAGCGCGAGGGAAGTCGTGGGTGAACGGCTGCGTAACACGACACAATATTAGACTACCATTTCAGCCTGCTGTCTCGAAGTTTTCGACTTACCGTCACATCAGCAACAACCCCGTAATCATCCCAGAGGGCACTTGGCTCAAAAATTCGCAGGAGCGCCTCCGTGTGCACGCGTGTGCGCGTCTGGCCTGGTTCTGTGGCATCAAGTTTTCCAGGATAATGGAGGCAACTAGGCAAAAGGCATGTGAGATTTCCGATGGTCGACTGCCTACAAACTGTACTACTCACGCGGGACACCACCCTTGCACGATATTTGCGACGAGAACCTGCTCTGGGTAGTCGGCAATATAGGGTCCAATCGCCCAGACGGCACGGCGGAAGTGACCGTCAGGACAGCGCACAACCTCTGGTACAGACATACCCGGTTTGAGTGTCTGCATGATTGCAGCAAGGCTGGTATGGAATAGCTGGCGTCGGAAGCGTCGGAATGCTGTGGTATCTGCATACTTGCGTTCCGCTATTGCATACTCCGGGTTAGCAGCATTCATCCGAGATGAAGGAGATTGACGCACCCTTCGGGATTGCGAGGAAGGCAATGGGAAGTATAGAGTCCCGATGGGCTCTGCGAACACCGTTATGAAGGTTGCCGAGCGACATATACAGTGGGTAGAAGTCATTCTGCCCAGTCGCAACTGAAACGGTAGTTTTGTCGCTACCGAAAACTTGCGTTACGAGCATTGCACCGTTGCTATTTGGGACTTCTTCACTTATCCTCTCCTAAAGCAGGGCGGGCGTCAGTCTGATGCCAGTTGTGTTGCACATTTACCGGTGGCCAATGCGAGACTCACCGATTGCCTCCATGCCCAATCACCAGACATCAGATTCCCATAGCGCCGTTCTCCGCCCATTGTAAACTCCCGATAGGGTGTCGTGTCGAAGCCGTCCTCGAAGTCAGGGTTGGCTAGCATCTTCAGAGTGACGGCGTGAGGATCGCGGAACCAGATCTCATATGTGTCCGTCATCCATGCAGGAACGTCGTGGTCAGGGTGTGGGCCCTCATACGAGATCTTGAGACACTGCCACGGTACATCGCCGACTTTGATGGAGTCGATTGTGCGATAAAGATCAACATAGTCGGCGAAAGGGGGCTGGCCGCCGTATCGCAAGACGTCGGCAGCCCATAGGTCGAGGAGGATATTGATGTTCGACTGCGGCATTTGCTCCTTCTTGAAGAGGAATTCTGTGAGCTCGAACTGTACTCGATCATCGAACGGTCCCCAGTCACCGCAGACGGCATCGGTACGAGGAGAGGGTGCAGCCTGATCTGGCAGATCTTCTCCAGTAGCATCGCATGGTCGTCCTGGACAATTCAAATCAACGATGCGTCACGAAGATAGAAAAAACATCGGACTAACCGTTGAGGATGCCGTGATACTCAATCTGTCCAGGCTCCAAATCATCGCGAGCGCCCCGTCGTGCGTGTGGTTCGCGCTCGACTCCCGGCTCATCCTCACCGAACGGTTGTGGCGAGTGTGGCAGAGAACTGGGGCCAAGCAGCGGGTTTGGCAAGTCGAGGTCGGGGTGGCTAGGAGGGCTGGGAGAGCGAGAACTTGGTGGGAGGGGGCTCGGGGCGCGATAGAGTTCGAGATGCACACTGTTGATGTGCTGTGTAAGTCCCGAGAGGTTCTTGCACCACTTCTCGGGCTTCACGCAGTGCGGGCATTTGAGCTCGGTGGGGTTATGCTGCTTGCGCCGCCTGGACATCGCAGCAGAAAGGAGTGAATGCTGATATGGGAAGGGCACACGAAGGGCCCGGGAAGAGTGAGCGAGATCGTTGTCAAGCAAGGGCGCACTGCAAGATGAGTCAGGCTGAGCGACGGCTTGCTCTCGGTTGAATGAACGCGCGCACCAATGAGAACACAAGGTACAATCGAGCCACTTCAGGGACATGACGCGCCAGAGTCCAACGTGGCCGCACGGCGCCTGCGTGCAACTATGGCGATGGTGCTAGGTCGTTGTTGCTGCCCGTGCTCCGCCTAAGGGGATAAAGATCGCCGTGAGCAAGTCGCCTGGCTCCTCCCTCAGTCACACACCCGCTCACCTGCACCCTGCGCACAACTGCTGCCTGCACCGTCCAGTTCCTTCCTCGACACCATGCCTGCCAACTCTCGTCCTCCGCGTCCTCCCCGTGCTAAGGCCAACCTCCACCCTGCCGACATCCTGCTCAAGGACAAGCAGACGAGGCGTTCATCGGCAGAGGTCGCCAAGGAGAAAGCTGAGCTCGAAGCAAAGCGTCAGGCAATCCTCGAGAAGAGAGCCGCAGACTTACGGGAGCTTGCTCTTCTGGAGGAGCAGTTGAAGGCCCAAGACAGTGTTGACCAGGCTAGCGGCCCTTCTAAGCAGGTGAGCGGACCAATCCCTGGTGCTCAGAGCACCTTGTCGGCGACCACGAGGCCTCGTCGATCGGGAACATCCGCTTCCAAGCTGAAGGTAGCAACCAGCGTCGGCGGACGGGGTGAGGTCGGAGACAGCGCCGCCTCTTCGCCTGTTGACCAGAAAAGCAAGCCAAGTCAACCTCAGACTGGCAAGCTGAAGCGTGCGTCCCGTGCTGATGTGGAGGCTTACCGTCCGAGCCCGGATGGAGTCGACCTGTCGCTCGGGACTACGATGGGTTTAGGAGGAGCGCCGCAGCTGAGTTCCGATCCATCTGCTGGCATCCCTGGTCAGCCAAAGCGCAAAGCCAACAGCAGAGACGATACGTACGTGCAATCAGTTCAGTTAGTGAGCGTGGTGGTGTTCAACAAACCATGTTGCAGGCTGGATGGACCGCTGCCCAAGAAGGGCAAGATGACAAAGCTGTCAGGCATGACAGCTGCCGCCGCCTCACGGTTCGCAAGCCCAGCTCAGTCATCGACGGGCCTGCAACCTGCTGGTGTTCGAGTTCTCACCCCTTCTAAGGTGCTTTCACCCGCTGCTGCGATTATCCCTCTCTCCGCCACCGTTGTCACTCCCGTCAGAGACACAAAGCAGTCACCTGCCGCAATTGCAACGGCAGGTACCCGCCCCCAGGTGGAAACTCTCGTGGACACGGAGGCCTCGCGCGGCGTCATCGCAGGGTATGGCGGGTACATCTCAGACAGTGAGGATATTGTGGAGGACCGTCCGACTGCCGACAGCCCAGATGTCACAGCCGCTAGCGCTACGAAGGTGCGTGAATCCTCACATATCAGAGTTTATGGAAAGCACTCACCGTGGGCTCGGGTATGTCGTGCAGCCGGCTGTAGTCAAGGTTGAGGTGGTCGATGTCGCGACTTCGTCTGCGCCGGCTCAGCCCCTTTGGCCCGGCCTCCAAGGTGGGGCTCAGCCTGCCATTCCCCACGACGCGGTCGCCGCCGCGGCGCTGCTTGTCGCACCCGGTCATGGTGCCCACTGGAACATGGGACATGTCGAACAGCTGCTGGGGCCATTTGCGGGGAATTTCACTGCCACGTTCGTCCCGAAGCTCATCAACCTCGTCGGCAATTGCGCCAATGGTCCGTGGAGGCTCTTCGGCCTCGACTTGACCGCTGCTATGAAAACTCTCGCAGAGGAGGTCTGGCCGACGCTTACCGTGGAGATCATCGCCCGGCGCCCTTTCTATGAGGTGGTGAGTGAGCATGTGTTCTGATTCTGGCCTGAGAACTCGTGGGGCTCCCTCTCACGCTGTCGTCTCTTGTTCCAGGCCAAGCAGAAGTTGTCAGAGTATCGCAATGCCGTCGGCAAAGAAGCCATCGAGGTTGTCAATACGTACATGTTGTCCAAGCGCTTCCCCACAGTGGACGACCGTGCGGAGTACGTTGCTTGGGCGCTGTCCGAGGCAGATGGCTACCCGTTCAGGTATGAACGTGTTCTCACCCATGACTCGGACGGCAAGGTCGTACGTTGTATTCTTCAACATAGCAGCTCATATTCGCTGACTCGCCTGAGCAGACCAAAACGGGCATCTACCAAAGCAGGATTATTGCACGCACCTTCGCATATCATCTCCGTCGCATTGGCTTGCGTGCTGACCAAGTTCGAGATTACCCCTGCAATGCGCTGGCGCTTGCCACGACGGCGGCAAGTTTGCTCTCCGCTGTTGGTGTAACTTGTGCTAATCTGGGTCTTCCACGAAGGTCGAGCGCGCGTTGAAGATGTGGGAAAGCGGCTCTCTGAAGAACCCCAGGCCTCGCTCAGAGGAGGCGAAATTCTGCGAGCGTCTTTGGGGCAAAACCGCCAATGAGTACATAGGTGGTATGATCAACCTCGAAGAACGCCAATGGAACAGTATCTTGGAGAAAGCAGAGCTTTGCGCCCGTGGTCTTGATGAAGACTCCGATGACGATCTCGAAGACGATGTGTCTAGCGCCCCCGATATTCCGACAACAGGTGGCCGCGCAACGATCGACGACGACGAGCAGGCTGCCCACGAAGCAACGGTCAGAGGTGATCTCAGCGTCTGAAAGCGGTGGTACCCGGCTCGGGTGAGTGCCTATCTATTCACGCATGATGCTCATCTCGTTACCTTGCGCACAGTGATCACTCACATCCTCGACACCATCACTAGGCTCTCAAGCGCATAACGAAAAATCATCGCCACCCTGCCTCCCTCCTCGCATCCCGACTCCGTATCCGCTGAGCGCTCAGTTCGAATATACCCTGTGTGTCCGGGCCATTGCGTCGCTCGCGACTGCTCGTCTCTCTTTGAAACACTCTCCTTACTAATCTCTCGCTCTTTCGGACATTGTGCCGCCTTCCTCATAGTATACCGCCCCTTCTACCCTACCATCTCCGCCCATGCCTACGTCAAACTCTTCCGTTTGCTATGACGTAGTATACCCAATTACTGTACCTATCTACTTGGCGCTAACCCGACTCCGGTATCCCGAATGATAGACCTCTGTAATCTTGGACATGCTGATATCCTCCACATGAGCGCACTTACGGCTCACTTGCGCTCTTGTTAACCATTGTTCATCCTTGAGCAAGGTGAGGGACCTTCTGGTTCAGTGTGACTGGATTCCACTGAGTACGTCTGAATAAGCGCGATCCAGCCACACCCAGTATCTCAGCGGGCGGGACGATTCCCTGATGATCACAAGGCCAGGCTTTCAACAAAGTCAAATAGCTGGTCAAAGCCTTCTCCGGTAAAGCCCAGGAGTGACGGCAATCGCGTAGCCGTGAGTTATGCTCTTGAGTGCAGTCATCGACGGGGTGTGCAATCCTTCCACTTGTCGGAAGCTGCAGGGTGGCATCGAGCTGTAAGAGATTGACGCAGTCATCTGAGAGCCGCACCAGTACTCCTGGAGCAAGTCGAGAGGTTTGTCGAGCAAACTACTCGTCTCTCCTAATAGCTAGGCAAACGTCCGGCGTGCTCTATGGCGAGCTAGAAGGGGACGATTTCGAGTCCTACAACTCCAAGGAAGCGAGTACCAAGAGCGAGCATGCCTCGCTCATGTTCCCACGTAACGGTCAGCGATCGGCTACTCTGGGAATCGCAGAACAAGCCTACTCACTTAAGTACTCGTAAAGTACTCGGTACGTCTGTGCGCCCCAATCCAGTCTGTTTGTATATAGTTTATTCTATACGATCTCAGGTGGTCAGGCCTTACCAAGACACGTTTTCTGGCTTCCTCGCAACTCTAGGGGAGAGAGGCACCATATCCCACCTCGGCCGGCCCACCATCTATCGGTTTCCTAGTCATCTGCTTCGTGATCCGCAGGATTCTCACACCCAACACACATATAGAGCTCGCCAGAGAACTGAGGCGTGATCGACTGCATGCATTTCCAACGATGGATCACTGCCTACTGCCTACTGAGAGCTGCGGACTAGTACTCATATCGACTCGGTGGCCACCGTCGACCTCGGGCTGGCCACATCTTCACCCGCCCGTGTCGGAGGTGGTATGATACTTAGAAGCGCCCTCAGGCTGACTCGGAAACAGCGCACCCTGCTCGCGTGCACATTGGTCTACTGCGCATGGCGTCTCCGCGCACAATCCGCCCTGTTCGACTGAGGGTGAGCATTCCCCCAGGAGTGCCGCAGGGGCGTTCGGGAAAGTTTAACGTCGTGAATCTGTTTGTACAGGCGTCGAGCGAAGGCCACGAGCGTGCGCGTGGACAGGTGAAGCATAGAGTAACGTAGTGAAACAACGAGCTGTGGACTGCACACTCGTGTGCACAGGGCTTACGGTACGCGGTCGACGTCGTGAAAGGTCCGGTAACTGCAAAGGTGACTGCAAATGAGAACACTCAGCCCGGCGGAGACTCGCTAAGAAGGTACGTACGTACACCCGCTAGCAGCTCCACAGCTCCACAACTCGGTCTGCCCACAGCCATACTACTCCCACAATATATTGATCGGTAGATTGAGGTCCAGACTGAGGCCAGACACTACCAATCGTTCGGTGTCGCGGTCGAAGACCCAACTGGTGTCGGGTTCTCCGTTGACGACGACTTCAGCGGGCGACGTTTTGGCCGCGCCTAACACCGTGACCCTACTCAGCCTTGGGCCCACAGTGAAGTCCCCCAGGGCACGGATAGCTATTGCACCCTTGCGAGCCGAAATCGTGAGCGTCGTGTTAGCGGTCGGAGGTACGCTCTCCCCATCGTCCAGATAAACCGTCCCGAAAGCATAGCCATCGGCAGCTTGGGCTACAAGCAAGGCGAAAGGGCCTTGGCGTGTCTCTTCGATTGTGTATGACGGTCGGTCGTGCAGCAGAAAAGCGGAGCCATCACGGATATGCACGTTGATATGCCCGAGAGGTGCGTCCAGCGTGGTGTTTTCCGAGATCGCTGCGTCGACGACCCGATGCGTGTACCAATCTCGCCAGATCACCCGACCCTGACCAGGGAAAATGCCTGTGGAACGTAGAGACCATGAGTATTCGCTGGGCCAGGTGCGCAATGCAAGTACAGACCATCTACTGTGGAGACGTTTGGATTGAGCACAGGCGTCACAAGCAGGTCTCTGCCGACAAGGAACTGGCGATCCACGGAGAATAGCTCCGGTTCATCAGGGAACTCGAAGAAGAGCGCACGGATCGGCGGACTTCCGTGCAACGAAGCATTGGCGAAGAGCGTGTACTGCCATGAGACGCATGTGATTAGAAGACGCAATCCGGTGGAGTGCTAGCCAAACGCACCCAGTACGGCAGCAAACTGTACCGGACACTGATCGCCGTACGTGAGGCATTTGCGACGCTATCCCACCTATAGGGTTCCTGCGACAGAGCGCTCCTGACGTTGTGGTTCCTGTAGAAAGGCGTGAAAGCGGAGAGTTGCATCCATCGGTTGCACAGCTCCTCGTCCGTATTTCCTTGGAATCCACATGTGTCCGCGCCGACGAAGGGAATCTGGAAGAGCTGAAACTGGAGCACGCCCTGGATGCTGAGGTACATGTATCGCCATTTGCTGATGTTGTCGCCAAGCCAGTGCCCCGTCCATCTGCCGGAGCTCGGAAAGGTCGACCTGCTGATCAGAAACGGACGCTTTCCGGGATGGAGCTCGAGCAAGCCGAGGTGGGTTGCCTTTTCTTCCATCAGGCCCCACATGTTATGAACATCAAGTTCAACCACTCCGCTCGCATGGGTCGCATTAGTCGAGACCGTGTGGGTCGACAAGAAACCATCCGCTGCGCAACTCATGAGCCCGAGATACGCGCTCAGATACGAGTTTCTAAGACTAACCGTTGTGCAGAGCATACGGAGGACTGTTGATGTTCACGCCGGGTTCCGCCGCGGCCCCAAGCGCACGCCTTGAGTAGACACGAGAAGGCGAGGACAGGTTCCCAAACGTCAGGGTGCCGTTAATAGTAATATTGCCGCTCGGCCCCCATATGCTCGCATTGTAACTGCCATGTAAGCGCATGAGCTGAGGTTCGCGGGTGAAGACGGCAGACGCTATCACCCTTCAGGATAGTCGGTTACCAAATTCCCTGGGGTTCCCGGGAAGAACATGGTCGGAATGGTCGCTGCCGTCAGATTAGCTCCGGTGCCGCTGTCGAGATATGAGTTGAGCGCATGGATACAGTCCGGAACATTCACGTCGACGTACCATGAGCCGATGCAGAAGGATGACGGCTCGTTCATGTCCAGCCAAAGGCCAGAGAAGTCCACTGCGGCATGGGACCAATTGCTGAGTGCCTCTGTCCAGAACGCACTGGTATTGCTCGCGAACCAGTCCGGAAACACCTAGAGAGCAACGCCGGACAGTAAGAAGTGATGTTATGAAGACTACGTAGTGTACATGACGTACCGTATATCCTGGCCACACCTGGCCAAAGTACGGCGAACCGTCAGGGTTCCTCATCCACACGTCGCTACACGCATGATTTCTCAGTGTTACCCAACTCTAGCGCCCCGTGACGATGTCTTACTTACAGCTCGCTTCCTCTCGTGTAGGGATCATACTGCGGAAACTCAGGTCAACCGAACGAACGAACGCTCCCGGGTTCCTTTACGTACGACGTCGGAAGTATTGACCAGTATCGCGACGGCGGCGTCTAAGATGGGAATGTAGTGCTGATGGTTGGCCGTCTATGTGAGGGTTAGCACGAACGAAGACGAAGCAGAGAAAGAGTGCCCTGAGGTAATGTCATGACTCGTAGAGCAGACTCTTACCAATTCGCCAATGAAACCCTTCATCTGGTCAGCAGGGAAGCTACCGGGATCCGTCGTGAAGTCACGAAGCGCGTGGTACAGGTCGATGTCGTTCCACATGACCTCCAGTGGAATGTTCGCCTCTCTCATGCGCACAACTTGCTCTCTCGTCTCGTTGACATCACCGTAACCCCATCGGCACAAATGGAAACCGAAGCCCCAGGCAGGCTGCCATGTCGGGCGACCGACGAGCTCGCCGTACTGCTCGATCACCTTCTGCGGACTGGGTCCAGAGAAGAAGTAGAAGTCGAGTGTGCCACCGACCAGACGGTACTGGATCAGTGAAACAGGGGAAGAGGGCGGAGTCAGTAGTAAGATGTCAGAGCCAGCAGCGCTGGGCGAGGAGGCGCACGATGTCAGGTGGGTCAGTCAGAAGTCCGACACTTGGCAAGGAAGTCCGCATACCCAAAGTGAAAGACACCGTGCGATTTGGAGCGCCTCGTATTCTCATCGTAACGATGTTCCAGGTAGATGGGGTGTGACCCATAGCTAAGCGAAAGGCAATATATCCGTCAGTGCAAACTTCTGGGGCTTGTAGAGCGTACGTGCATGTTCTCATCTATTGGATCCGGGCTGTCTCGCGCCCACATAGTCTGCACGGTCCCTACGCCGCCGCTTGTGCCGATGTCTCGTCGGAAGCCGCTGCTAGCTAACACCTCACCGAGTCCGTAGACGTTAGCATCGATAGGCAGAGCAGATGTGAGCTGCAAGTATTGGTCTTCGAAGACGAGCGGGAAGCCGTCTAGAGCCGTGCGATTGTCGTCGGGAACTACTGCCGGTATAGGCGTCGGAGGTAGCGATTCCAGGCGGGTGTCGAACAGCGGCTTGGCGTCTGGTTCGGACCGGCGCGTTATCCAGAATGCGAAAGGGTTCGACTCATGGTGAAACTCGAGGTCAGAGCGCGTCTTCAACGTGGGGTCATCGTCTCCTGGTGACAGCTCAATGACGTCGGTGGGGATAGTGAACTGCCTTTTCTCCGTGTCGTAGATGTTGACGTGTAGTCTGGGGACAAGGTCCGTCAAATCTGCGGTCGGCAATGCGACGGGAACATGTACCTCATGGTGGTTTCATAGCCAACCTCAACGGTCAGATTGTCGATGTCGCGACCAAAAGCTTGACATGCCGCCCCGGCAAGAGTGAGCTGGATGACCAGGCCACGTCGAGTCTCCTCTTGGGGCGCAACGGTGTATCCTGCATGGAATATCAGTCACGTCCTGTACGAGGTCACATAGTTGGGCCAGATGAATATGCCTATACAATCCAGATCTGACGCCACCCATTACGATCGCAACAACAACTGTATGCCGATGTTTATTGGAGGGCTTTAGAGAAAGCGGTATACGAGGAACGAGCGAGGTACCGATGGTGCCAAACAACGTGCGCATCCAATCGGAAAAACAGTGGACAGCGGGGAAGCACTAACCTGGACATAACGACACATTCATCGAAGGACCTATGTCGTTTTCAGAGAAGCTTCTTCCTTGTTCAAACTTTGAAGCCTCTCGGGCGAGAGCGATCACTCGGAGGAAGAGCGACACGGCGAATAAGATCGCCAACATCGCAGGAATGGCGCAGGAGTAGCCAAGCGAGGGCGAAGCGTCGCCGAGGAAGCCCCGTGTGCGCGGCTTTATAGATGTGGGGGCGCCAGGCTCTGGCGTTCGCCTCGCCTGCAATAGATGCGAGCGCGAGCAATGGGTCTAGAGGAATGCCGTTCAACCGGTGGCTTCACTGCGGATTAGCGGGAAGTGTTACAAGAGCTCATCACCGGTTTGGTCTCATGATGCAGAAGGGTGCGACGCCAGTGCGGCCCACACGCGTGACCGGCAAGCGACCCTGCAGCCTCCGCCACGTGGACAAGAGTGAACTGCACGCCAAGGAGCTATACGCTCCGTGTAGTCAGCATGATGCGTTCAAGAGTCGCATTGCACTCACAACATATGTGCGCAGAGCGACAAGTCGGAGAGCCAGTTGCCAGTAGCTCGACGTTGAGGTACAGTAAACCCGGTAAGGAGAAGCACGGGTTCTGTCCATATCAATCTCAGCTCTATGCCTATATTTCTCGGTCAAATTGCGTGTCATAAATCCTCAGATATGCGAGACAATCCCAAAGCCGGCCGAATATGTGTAGTACGATGGTAGTTGTGGAAGGAGAGACGGAGAAATGCGGGTGAAACGTCCGTGGGAAGGCTCGGCAATATCCGGCGTTGTGCGCTCGTCCAAACTTGACCAACACAACTTTCGCAAGTTGGCTCAGCCACGAAAAGCCCGAGGGGAGGCCCTGGAGGTGGGTCATCGTCCGACCTGTCGCACTGTACCTTACCCTTCTTCTCTCAAGTCCAATCCATCCGCCAAATGAAATTTCTCCGAAGGAATCTACCGCATCTCGCTGGGGCTTGCAGCCTGCGACGCACAACAACTCGGCATTTTCTCGGTGCGCAGCCATAACGGCGTACGAGTACCCATCTCGTATCCACAATCTACCTCGTATCCAGGCATTCCATGCAAGTCATAGACATGCTCTCCCGGATAAGGAGATTCCTAGCCTGGAGAACCGCCCACTACGATTCTTGAGACACCGTAAGTCGTGCTTGGTTCCTCCGAGTTTGCTCCTCTCAGCAGTTTGCTCGCATAGATGCCTCTCGGTGGGGGCTTACGGCAGGTTGACGCGTATCCTGGCTCCGTACCTGTGAGAAGAGACGCTATCGATCACCCCAAGGGCCAGATGGAAGACTTGGGGACGGCGACCCCTTGCGCGCCGTACTGTCCAGCCGGCATGATATCAATGTGAGCAGATTTTGTGTACTTCACATGCTCGGAATAGGCTCACGCATCAATGTTCGTGAAGGCACGACGGTGTTATTCGCTGGCTTGGTGTCCAAACCTGCCCGTAAGCTACCTCGCTCGATTAAATCGGGCTTTAATCAGCATCTGGCAGACAGCATCGAATTTCTCCGCCGCACAAAGCGGCCCACAAAGCGGCCCCTGGGGTCTGCGGTGCGCTCGGATCCGGTGCGGGTCGCGCATTGTCTCTGGCATGACGGTCGTCCCGGTCTGGGCTGGACATCGCTGGCGTAATCGCTGTCGCCTCCGACACGACCCAAGGTCCGGTAGCGCCGTCATAAGGTCTGTGCCGAGCGTCCCACCTATCATGTCTCATGTACTCACGTAGCACACGCGTGCTAGCCGACCATCGCACGAAGACCCTCCACGACGGCTCTGCCTTCCACAGGACAGGCATGCCCCCTCGGCCCGCGCGCCTTCGACCACGTCCGAACGCGAGACTGGAAGGCGGGTGACGTTCTGATGCTGATCCATTCATCCTCCGTGGGGTCTACTTCGTCCGCGCGAACCGCGACGCCGCGCAAACTCTCGAATATATCTCGAGGGCCCGCTACGGGAGCGGTTGCACCGGTACGCAGCCCGTGCGGGCCCACACGCACTTTATCGGACCCATCTGTCCACGAACCCCTCGAAGATGTCATCCCCGCCGCCTTCTCTCGGCTGGCGGCTTTGTCACTGCCTGTCCATCCCCGCCGCCCATCTCACGTTGAGTGTCATCTGATGCGCTGCTCCTCTGCCTCTGGCATGATTTCCTACGCTCAGGGATCATCCACCGTCAGGCGCCGACCCCACTTGCCTCACACCGTGTGCGCTCCTCTGGGAATGTCTCGGAGAGGACCCGACCATCAGCTCTGCTGACCTCGCTTCCCGACCCTACCTCTTGGCGCGCAATCTGTCATTCCTCGTACCCAGTTCTCAGTAGCTCTATTGCAACGCTATCCGGATCCAAAAGAGGCCCCATGTGCCTATCGGCAGCTCCAAGTTTCAACGCTGCGGCGCTCTCATTAGCGGTCTCGACCGTCTCCAGCGAGCAGAAACTCTCTATACCGAGTGTTCTGGTACCTTGGAGCCCGCGCCATCGCCGTACACCACAGACACGCTGATCCCTGAGGGAGATCTGCGCATGCATGTGTCCCAATTGGCCCTGCAGCAACAACCCCCGCCTCTCTTCGTGGGCTTCGAGCGGTCTGATCCCTCTCTCATCGCACATGAAGTTTTCCGTTTCATATCCGGATGACGCTTTTGCGCCGTTCTGGAGGCCAATTCTCGCCCATCGCCGGCCGTCGACCACACGGAGACGAGCGTTGAGTTCTCGACCGCCACATGGAGTTTTGCCATGCCATTGCGCTTCGATACCGCCGTATACTGACCAAACTGGTGATACGACACGGATATCTGACTCGAATCTTCCTCGATATATATTGCAGAAGCACGACGCATCTTCCTGCGCTGTGTCGAGAACATATTCGCGTCCCGCAGCATTCAACCGAGCCCTTCTAAGCGCCCGCGCGATCGTACTCACTTTCCTCTTTGGCCAGTGTGGGACCCATTGCGGCCGAGCTGGTCGACGTGCACAAGAAAAGCAGCTGCATTGGTTCGAGCTCAGATCCGCAGATAACATCCAGTATAGATACACGTCCATCCCAAAGACCGTGCGAGAATGCCCGCATCGCCGCCGGACGAGCCCACACAGTGGCACCGTACACGCAGCGGGTGGGACCCGAACGCCTCCATCCTATAGCTTCGGCTTGATCATCCGCGCGACAGACTCCGGATCGACGACCGCCTGGGGATACGGCAGGGCGAACCCCCTGAGGTGCTCGCACCCGCCGTCGACCGGGAGGATCTGGCCGGTGATGAAGCGCGCCGCGTCGCTGAACAGGAAGACGGTCACGTTCGCGATGTCTTTGACGTCGCCCCACCGCCCGAGCGGGGTATCCCAACCCTGCTGTTTTGCGTCTGTGCCCTTGGCGCTCAGGCGGTCCATGCCTTCTGTGCCCGCGATGGGGCCAGGCGCAATCACGTTGGAGCGCACGCCCTGCAAGGTTGGCAGTCAGTCGATCGTCAGATGGAATGCCTCCGGGGTGAGAACGCGCCCCCGTGGGGAACGCGAAGGAGGAGCAACGGTGGGCAGCTTACATGGGGGCCTTCCTCGACGGCAAGCACCGCGGACGCTGGAAAGTTGCGGTCAGAGCCTGTCCACGCTCTCTCTTCCCGTTTCTCACTCACTGGCGTCGACGGCGGCTTTAGCCGCAGAAACATGTACCTGGTAGGGCGTCCCTGCACGGCGAGGAGTTAGGCTCCATCGGCAGCGCGCGGCATGGCTGGACTGCACGCACCCCTGTAGTGCAAAGTCGCACTGACGTGGATGTACGATCCTTTCGAGGCGCGGAGGTGGGGAAGCGTGGCCTTGATCGTGTTGTACGTTCCAAGCTGTGAGAACGAACAGGGTCAGAATGCCTGGGTCTGTCTCCAGGCCAGGCGATAGACGCAACGGACCGTGTCTATCTCGATGACGGTCCTGAAGCCGTTCTCGGAGAGCTTAGAGATGGGAGCCAGGAAGTTCCCAGCAGCGCCTGCATGCAAGGTTTGGAACACGAGCAGCGTGAGGCGAGCGCGACAAGTCTTCATGCAGCTTCCACGTACCGCAAATAACAAAGTCGATCCGTCCGAATTTCTCAACCGTCTTTGCGACGGCCTCTTGAACTTGGTTCGGGTGCCTGACATCCGCTTGGACCGCGAGACATTGGCTACCTGTCGCGGCTGCCAGTTCCTCTGCACTCGCCTTCAGGCGGTCTAACCTGGCTCCGCGACGAGGTATCAGACCAACATGAACTGATTTCGAGGGAAGAGCAGCAATGCAACTCACTTCCGACCGACGATTGCGGCGTGGGCGCCGTGTCTCATCTACCAAGATTCAGTATGTAAGGTTATAGTACTCGCGAATATAGCTTACCACAGCCTCGGTCATGGCTTTGCAGATGCCAGACCCGCCGCCGGTGCAGAATAGCACTTTACCCTTGAAGATATCCTCTCGGAATACCGCTGTGGAAGCCACAGGCGCCGGTTCGACATGACTATTGGACATTCTGGGTAGTAACTGCCTCTCCCTGATCGTCGTGAGGGTGTAGAAACTCCTTTAGACTCTCCGTTTGTGCGACTTGCAGGACGATGGGCTCAACGACGGTGGTTGTGGTCAAGCTGCGACTGGGCGCGCTTACCGCCACTGCGCTCGCTTCGTGTTTAGACCGGGCCGGCTTCGTCAGTACCCGACTCGTGCTCGGCTATGATCCAAGTCCGCCCGCTTCAGGTCCTTTCGCTCGACGACATCGTTGCTCTCGAGCTGGCACATACCTCCTGCTTTCTTTGAAGCTTCTCCGAGCTGAGATTCCCTAGTTCTCACGGCAGCAGGGAAGCCGTGGGAAACGCAACGGAAACACGAAGGTCCCCTCCGAACCTGGCGTGGCGCAGCGCTGGGAGTCGGGACTCTGCCACAGACCATGTCGATCGGCGGCGCCGACAACGAGCCGGCCGCATGTGTCCATGTTGGCGAGGACAATCTGATGGTCGACGCTCCCGTGACCGCCGCCGCCTGCGCGAGACGAGGACACCGGTCGTCGAGGCGAGCGTTGCGTTGCGAGCGTCGCGGCCGCCTCGACTGTTCAACTCAGCGGGAATGACACGGCTTATCAGTGGTGCTCCGCGAATGCGGGGCATCAACACGGCCAAGCTAACAGCCCGATTGCTTACATGGCTCGATCGCCTTGTGGGGTAACAAACATTCTTCAAGAGTTGTTGGTCCAAGGTGGGTCGGACGCTGCTGGAAACGGCACTCTGATATCTTTTCAGCGCCCGTACGCTCGCCTTCCACTCGCTGCAGTTTCGAGTGGTCGGACTTCGGGTTACATCCTCGCCTTTGTTGGGCACTCGCGATGCCGCCCTGTCGATGTGAACTCGAGAAGAGGTCGATATCTCTGCGGGAGGGCACGCCCGGTCCTGGCCTGACTTCTGTGGGAACGTCGAGTCTTGGCTCCCCCGCAGCGGAGTTGGGAGCTGCATATCGCCCTGCGCCGCCGTAGCCCGTTTGCCACTGTGAGAGGACCGACTGACAATCCTGGACTCCTCCACCCTAGACACTGTCGATCGATCGAGCGCACCCGGGCCGCCTGGGGGTAGCGTCTGCCCACCGTAACTGGCAGCCGTCGATATGTCCCAGGACCGCGTTCGTGAGTATGAGAAAGCGCAGAAAAACGTCGCGCTGCGACTCGACTGACGCGATCGCCCATGTTAACATTTAGGCATAGGCCCCGCGCCCCCTCGCGCGTTCGCACGACCCGCTCCAAGCGTCCCTTCTCCTGCTCCGTCTTTTCCTGGAAACCCCGCACGCACGCCCACACTGCCAGGAAAACCCTCGCGCGGCCTTCGTCTTCGCCTGCCGTCCGGCCCGTTACCGTCGATAAAGACGCCCCTTCCCCGAAAGCCTCTGCTTCCTCCCCGAGCCGGCCGCACGTCCCGGACGCCCTGCTCCTTCGCCTTACGTGCAGAGTGCCCAGGGCTTGACGCCACCGCGTCCCAACCCTATCCCCGACCACCTCTCACGCCCGTGCTCACCGGAGTCCTCCTCCCGGCCTCGACGCCTCGGCTGCAGTACCCGGCGTATCCCAGCACGCCCGCATGTCTGCACCGCACCTTGACGTAGCGGCGTCGTCCCGAGCCCCCTCCGACAGGCTGCTGCTGCTGGGCGCGAAGCCACCCCTTTCCCGTCCGGACGGTGCCTGTCAGGCAGCGCCTGCCCGCTCCCCCGGGCGGCTCGTGCGCAAGACGCGCGCGTGCCGAACGGCGGCGTCGCTCGTCTTCTGGCATCCGCACGCATGCTCGGATTTTCCTTCGCTTCGGGATTGGAGGCTTGTTTGGCGCCTGGCCGAAGACCCTGCGCGCGGGCGACACGGCGCGGTCGGACGGACGCAGACTGCGTCCCCTTCGCCGACGTGTCTTCGCGCCGTCCCACGACGCACGACGAACGGTGCAGAGGCCCGGAGGCGAACGTTTTCTGTCCACTCGACGGGGGCGGGCGCACCCACATGGCGCAACCTCGAGACGTCGCGTGCACCCTCACATCCCCGTCTGGTCGCCGGACGGACGGACGCCTCTCGTAACTTCGCACACCGACCCTGCACATGCATGCAGCATGTAGCGCGGAGCGAGCCAGTTTGGCCGGCGGCGGCGGCGGCGGTGGGCGCCTCCCGAGAAGGTTTCCGCGCGGCGTATGTACGCGTACTTAATATGAAATGTGACGATCTTCGAGCGTCGACGTCGACGTCGACTCGGCGTGTGCACGACCTGGCACCGCATAGCCGCGTTAATTGCGTTAATTGCGTCCACGCCCTGCGAGAAGCGGACGGACGCATGCGGACGCACCCGCCGCCGCCAGCGCACCCTGGATCTGGAGACTCCGAGAGCCAGCGAGAGTCATGCCGCCACGTCGCGCGCGCGCAGCTGCAGAAGCGTGTTGCCTGCAGTGGGCGCTGACAGCTCGGCTAAGAGCCCGCGTCTGCAAGCTCGCTCGCTCTGTGCTCTCCGAGTGGACAGACCGAGTCTATCCTGTCGCGTCGCCGGAGGAGGGAGGGTCACCCGCTCTACGGCCGAGCGGGGGTGTGCTGGAACGTGTATGACGATGAGGCATGCGCCTGCTCCGTGCGAGGCACGGCGGCGCGGGTAATATACGGAGACGGAGGCGATTGGGTGGTATACACATGGCATGGCAGCGGTACATAATACGACGGGTGCACTGGGATCAGACGGCGGGCAGGTGGTGTGGTGAATGAGGAGGGATGGAGGGGAGATCTGAGGTCGGGTAGCAGGATGCGGGTTTATGTGATACAGCTGAGCCAGGCCGGCGCAGCGGCGGGATGGCTGGGTGTGCGGGTGATGGGTACGTGCGGTCCGGGAGCGGTATATAGAACAACAACGGCGGGCGGCGGTATCCAGCAAAGAGAGGGAGAGGCGAGGAGACTTGGGACATCAGCGACATTATCCGTGCGACGGTATGGTATCACGAGCGTGCGACCGACAGAGCTGCTATCAACTTGGAACGAGTCCGCAAAACATCACGAGAGAGGAGAAGGGGAGCGCGGGAGCGTGAGTACCTACGCACACCTCATACAGAGGAGGAGCCATGTAGAGCGAGGACGCAGGCGAGCACTCGAGCTCATCGCCCGCCAAATCTATCATCCCAGAAACTGAGATGCGCAGCCGAATGCGCGCTCGACCCCGACGCCGAGCGCGAGCTGCCCTCGCCACCCCCGCCGGGCGACGCCTGCAGCGAGTACGCCGAGATCGGATGCAGCCCCGACACCCGCTGCTGCTGCTGCTGCTGCCCGCTCCCGCCCGCGCGCGAGAAGTGCTGCGTCCACGCCTGGGCGGCGTTCTGCTGCCCGCCGCCCCCCGAGCCGTACTGCGAGCCCGACCCTTGCGTATACGCGTGCTCCTGCCCCGGGCCCGTGCTCCCGCGCCGACCGCCGCCCTGCATAGACGCGCCCGCAGGCGAGTAGTAGTCGTGCGACGAGGACGACGCGGGAGACGAAACGTCGATGCCCTTCGTCCCGGAGCCGGGCGAGTCGGCCGGGAAGAACGCAGAGCTGAGCGTCGGGAACGCGCTGCTGCCGTAGTGCTGCGACGCGGACGCGCCCGAGCTGCTCGACGCGGTGGACGACGTCGCGCTCGACCACGGCCGGTGCGGGAGCTGCGGCGAGTACGGGCCCGCCGCGCCGCCGTCGGACTTGCCGTTCGCGATCGGGCCCGGGCCGTTCGGGTTCGTCGTGGCAGAGGGCTGGGGCTGGGGCTGGTAGGAGGCGCGCTGCCGGGCGAGGCTGATGTCGAGCGCGGGGAGGACGGGCCAGTTGGAGCGGGGGTGCTCGGAGCGCGGGCCTGCGCCGCGGCTGCCGGTAGGATCCCAGATGCCGCCCGGTGGGGAGTGCTGGCTCTGCGCGCCGTACATGTGCGGCGGATGGTGGTGATGGTGCGCGGGGTGATTTTGGTAGAGCGACTGGGAGGACGGGTAGCCCTGGGAGAGCCCGTTGAGGTCGTGCATGGAGGACGAGGGCCGGACGGCGCCAACGGTGCTGCCGGGCAGGGCAGGCTCGGGCGCGAGGTGCGAGAGGCGCGAGGACGATAGGGAGTGTGCGGCGTGGAAATCGGAGGAATAAGGATATGTGCAGGCCGGGGGCGGGGGTGGCGGGGGGCCGACGTTGTCGTGGGTGTGGTACACGGGTGAGGCACTGAGCGCGTGGGAGCGCGTATACTGCAGCTCTTGCGGGGAGGGGATCATGAGCGTGTCGTCGGGGTCGATCGGGGACGTGTCCTCGTACGCGGGGTCGTCGGGGTCACCGAGGTGGGCGGGGTCGTGCGCGTCGTCGTGCGCGGCCTCGGGCTTGCGCTTCTTGCGCGAGTTGTTCGGGCGGCGGCGGTAGACGTAGTCGGGGTATTTGGAGTTGAAGTTGTCCTTGAGCTTCTTCGCCTGGTCGAGGTAGAACTTCTTCTCGGACTGGGAGACGCTGCGCCGTCAGATACGCTGCTGCCGCTGCTGATGCGTACGCGCGCAAGAGAGAAAGAAGGGTCGGACTGACCATGTCCATCGAGTTCCACTCCTTGCTGAGGATCTTGCTGACGTCGCCGGTGCGCATCATCTGGTTGGCGGCGGATATCTGCGGGCGGCGTTTGCGAGCGAAGATCATGAACGCGTTCATGGGCCGCTTCGGGGTGCCATCCGCGTTCAACGTCTGGGAGGTGAGCGCGAGGTAGGGGTCGTCCGAGTCTGGCGTGGCGCAACGGGTGCCAGTGAGCGGCAAAGCGCGGCGGACGCGGGCGTGACAGGGTGCGAGCTTACCGTGCAGGTGCGGATCGTCCTTGGTGTTGTCCGCGTAGGCGTTGAAGGACGTGCTCGTCTCCGAGTCGGAGAGCGAGCCGTCGCGGTCGCGGTCGTGGCGGCCGAGGTCCACTCGTGCGGCGTCCTGGCCTGTGCCGGCATTTGCCGGGGACGCGTACTGGGTGCTCGGGTGGTAGCGAGTGCTCATTTCGGGCAGCGGCCGGCTAGCGATCAGGGCTGCTGCTGCTGCTGCTGCTGCTGCTGTACCGCTGCTAGAAGTCCAAGAAGGGGAGGGGCGTGAGCGAGGGCGGGCGAGGAGAGAGCGGCGGTGGAGGTAGACGCCGCGTGGTTCGCAGTGGCAGGAGAGGGCTGGTGCGAGGAGGAAGACAGGGCGGAGGCGAGATGCGGACAGAGGGCGTTATGAATGGATGCGGGAATGGGAAGGGGGGCACAGGATGCGGTGCGCTGGAGGGAACGGGCGGAGGGAGGAGGCGATGGCAAAAGGCCGCGTTCTCTGGCGCATTCCGAGAAGCGTGTGTCCGAGTCGAATCAGCCAGTCCGCGACATTCGACGTTCGCTGCTCAGATCTCGTCCGAACCCAACAAATCCCCTCACCACGGCCGGCGCAGGGCCCAACACGAGCCCGTGTCCGAGTCCGAGTCCGAACCCGATCCCAGATTCAGAGCAGATGCACTCGCCCAGGCGGGCCAGAACACAGGCGGACGGCTCAGCTGCACACGCACACACGCTGTGACAACGCTCGCCGGGGACAATCAAGGCACAGGCCGCGGCGGGCCAATTGGAGGGAGAGCGCAGAGGGAGAGAGCGGCAGCCGCCGGGTTTGGCCTCAGATTCAGACTCGGAGCAGCCGCGGTCACTCGCCCCAGTCACTCCTCCTCCAGTCCCACCCAGAATTCGACCGCATTTCCTGCGCGCCAGCAGTCCGGATCGGCCTAGCGAGTTTGCCTTTTTAGATTCGTCCAGACTGTGGGTCTCTCCTTTCGGCTAGCTTTGATTTCTCTGTCACCCCCCGCCCCTTCTTTCCGTCACGGCGCCCTCCATCAGGGCGGTCCCATGATGTCCTCTTCCTGCCTTCGCACCAGCGCACGCCTCCTCCAGCATCAGCAGCAGACCAGAACAGGCAGCCACCACAGCACGACAGCCCAGAAAGAGACACAGGCAGAACACCAGACCAGCGTGTCAGACAGAACGACGACGAGCATCTCAGCAGCCCAGCCTCTGCGCCTAGTACGGCCGGCGAACCATCAGATATTCACCAGCACAGCCGACGCGACAGGACCCACTGGCAGACGGACGACGTTCTCGATGCCGACGACGCTCACAGCCAGCGCACAGAACAGAACGGACGCGGGCGGCAGCGCACCACGCGTCCCCAGACCCCGCCTCGCTATCCGAGGGCAACTCCCGCGCGCAGGCGACTCGAGGCTGCCCCCCGCTGCGTCCGTGGGAACCGGGCTCGCTCATGTCGGAGAATTGGCCATATCGCGGACCCTGTCCCGAGTCCCGCTTCGAGGCGGTCGAATCTCGAGCTCGACCACCCCTGGGGCCGCGTCCGACAGCGAGAGAGATTGGCAGGGCGATCGAGTCAATATACTCCCTGCTGTAGTTTATCGGAAGAATACGCCGCAACGCACCATGCCATTCAAAATCTCAGTCTCCTCGCGCTCGGGGGATCGAGATCAAAATCTCCTGCCACACGCGCCCGCCCGGCGACGAGGACAGATATTATTCGAGAATTCCGGCGCGCTGTGTGATGCTGCTGCAGTCACGACATGGCTCCTCCTTCCTCCTTCGTCGTCTGCGGGCTCTGGAATTCCGCAGGAAGCTGCGTCCCCATACGGTCGGTGTTCGCCGTCTTGTGATCCTCCGTCTTCTTGATACCGAGCTCACGCCGAAAGCCGTCCAGAGCCCCCGGGTCACGGCACCCGTCTCTCGGTCTGTTTTCTGCGGTGCGCGGCCGTGAACCGTCTCGAATGGTGCGGTCTGGCGAGCGGTCCCTCGTTCGGTGAGTTCACCCGATCTGTGATGCGGTTGTGCTGGCTCCGGCTGAGATCCAAGTGGCTGAGCTTGCATGCACGCGGGCCCTGGGCCGGCGGGATCGCCACGTGCGGCGTTCTCCCGCAGACGCCCGCTGCGCGACCCTGACTCCCAACGCGCGCCCGCTCCGACCACCCGCTGCACTCTCTCCGGGATGTCAATGAACATCGCTGCGATTTACGACATACGCACAGACGCTACATGCGAGCACAGGAACAGATACGGCAGCGTCGATCGCGCTCGAGCGCGTACACTCGGACGTTGGCGGCTCGGTCGTGACGGCCTGGACCGTTTGTTGATGGCCAGCTTTACCTGCGCTTGCCTCGAAAGAACCTTGTCTGCGTGTGGTATACAGCGCCCCAAATCAGGACCCCCGACAATCAGTGGGTATGCCTGATCTTAGTCCGGACGGAACAGGCCTTTTCGGAGGGCTTATGCCTGTGCCAGTCCGGACAAATCGACATTTTAGCGCCCAAACGCCTGTGGCGAAGTCCGGACATTGAGGCAGGATTCGGGGGTCCGGGAGGCCGGGACGGAGCATTAGGCGCCCGCCTGACCGGCGGACCGCCGGCCTGTGCCGCTAGCGCCCGCTCATCCGGACGTTTTTAATCCAAAAAAAGGGCCTACGCCTGTGCCAGTCCGGACAAATTTGGGCGCTTATGATGCCTGTTCCCTACGGACGTTTTGGCTAAAATCGCGAGACCCCGGATCAGGCCTCCTCACCCATTGTCGGGGGTCCTCCCAAATCACCACGCCGACCGAGTCCTCTTCCGTGGCCCGTGGTGAGCCCTTCTGGACCACCATCGATGCTACGAGGCGTGCATGCTGATGCGTGATACGCAGGCTTCGGCGACGCATGCGCATAATCGATAAACTTCCCCCGTTTGCTCGTCACAGCACCCCTCCCGTGCGCACTTGTCCCGACGCCCCGCAGCGTTCCTATAAAAGCGCCGTCGTGACGGCAGCGGCATAATGAACGCCATTTCCCACCTCGCATCCTACGCCGCACGCACGCGTACGTCCTGGCGTCAAGCCATCCGGCGGGCCCTCGCGGGCCAGCCAGCCAAGAACGCCGCCTTCTGCATCACGACGATGCGGCCGGATATAGCGTGCGTCATCCTTCGTGCGGAACGAAGATCGCAGCGTGCGCACCGCGTCGATCGAGAACCTCGCCCGCGCGCTCCTGTCTCTGCGCACACACATCCCTGCGCCGCACCGGTGCGTTGGGGCCCCTCAGCGGGGCGCACCCGAGCCGCCCGCGGTGCGTGCATCGAGATCGCCCGCAGACTATCGCAGATCCGGACGGCGGACAGCGGGCGGCAGGGCGCGCACGTACGTAGCGGCAGGACGTGCCCCCACCGCGGCGGCGATATCAGGCTTGGCAGAAGCAGTTCCTCGACTTCTTTCCGCCGAGGTTCGACAAATGAAAGTCCGTTCACCGCCCCGCGCTGTCCTGCCTGCACCTGCACCCACATTCGCCTCCTCCGATGTGCGGACGCGCGGTAGACGAACAGTACTTCGCTCCGTGCTGCTGCTGCTGCTCGTGCTTGTGCTGTCGCTCCGCCCTTCTCGCCTAGATGACGGTGACGGGACGGTCGAGGCCAGCGGGGCAGTCGGCGATACTGCAGAAGCAAAGCTTCGGAACCGCATGTGACCTGGTCTGCAGCACGCCCGCGTCCGCCTCGCGGGGGCAGGGCCCTGGTCACCCGCCCGGGATGAGCTACGCAGTGGCCAGCTCGGTGAGAGTGCCTCGGACGCACGCTCGAGCGGCGGAGTCATGAGGCCCACGCCTTCCCCCGCGCTACGAAGAAGCGGCCGGGCGTGGCTCGCCCGTCTGCGTCGCGTGACGGGAGCCTGCCTGTGTCTGATGTCATTACCGCGGATGGGTCGCGCGCACGGCTGGGAAAGCGCGTCCGCCACGCTCGCAAGTGCTATGGCATCTCCCTACCGAGTGCTGCCAGTGCGCGATTAGGCGAGCATCAGCCCTTAGTCATGGCGATCGGCGAGTCAGGAGCGGGGAGCACTCACACTCCGTGAAGTTTCGCGCCACGCACGGCAGGGTGCACGCCTGTGGTCCGAGAACCCCAGGCACACGCTCAGCTGCTGCGTCGCCCTTGATAGGGCACACAGATAGCGGACTCGCGAAGGCATTCGCAGGGCTCCTTGAGCAGCGACGATCGTGAGGTGAGATATTCTGCGCGGTGGAGTCTCCTTTCGCGTGCTCGGAGCACGTATGCCAGCTTCCACCGACGTCAGGACGGCTGGTGGCGAAGATACTGAGCAGGCACGGCCGAAGGGCGTGTCGCGCATGCCGACAACCCTCAAAGATCCACCGGGGTATTTTGAGGAGGTTCTCAACCGGCCGGTATGGTCATTCGCTCTCCCGGGCGTGCGGTGTTGCGAACTCGGCGCTCGATTTATGTCATAACTTGGGACGCGGTTTGGCAAGTGCTCACCGACATTGTCTTTGCGCACCGAAGAGCCTTGACGTTGATGTTCCGTTCGACGTCTTCTCTGGCCAGCGTACGTGTTTGGTGCCCTCCCTTCTGATCGTGAACAGGCTGACTCCGTGTGCGTGGTCCTATGATGTCTTCGTCCACAGTTGGCTTACAGATCGTTCGGGTCGCACCAAGATGTAGCACGTCGGCTCCATGCAGTACAGACAGCCGCCCAGAGGACTTGGACCCGCGACGCTCGATGCTAGGTTTTCTAAGCGGAATTAAGGATTCAGTCAATAAGGTTTGCATCCTCCCAGAGGTTGGCGGGCGAGCGGAAACCAAACCTGAGTCTCATCTTACCGCATATGGCATGGATTGAGGAATGGAACAGAGTTGTATCCCGTGGTACGGTGATGGTGGGATTTTGATGGCCAGGCGAGTCCCTCCGCCTCCACAGGTATTCTTCACGGGCCCAATGGTGCGTTTCTCCCATGGAGGTCTGCAGAAGCAGGGCCAGCGATGACCTCAAAGCGGAGAGAACGATGCTGAGGCTGGCGTCAACGTTTAGGCGGCGGTGCGAGCCGAGCGTTCGTCCTGAGGCGTTCTCACAGCCGTGAACAGCGAAAAAGAGTGAGAGGGTTGCGGACGGTCCAAGGACAGGTGAAGGATCTTCCCGCATTCCACGCAGAACGCGCATGAAACGATGTCTATCCGACTGGTGGAAACAGGGTGGGGTCTCACGGCAAGCCGTTCGACAGCGAA
This sequence comes from Pilatotrama ljubarskyi, assembly GCA_022385805.1. Taxonomy (NCBI): domain Eukaryota; kingdom Fungi; phylum Basidiomycota; class Agaricomycetes; order Polyporales; family Polyporaceae; genus Pilatotrama; species Pilatotrama ljubarskyi. Next base: position 103,716 of record MU277749.1, on the reverse strand, counting down.
CAGCGTCCGGTGGGCCTGTACGAGCCGCATTGCCAGCGTGGGTCGATATGCCTATGAATAGTCGGTGCGGAGGACCATTCCTCGAGTGCAGGCACATTCCTGGGCCAGACTTCCCGTCCGTGTCTGCTCAGCCACCGTCTGCTGGCAAGCGACGGGGCAAAGCGAGGCGGCAGCAGGTGCTGCAGCTCGGGGATTAATTTGACCTATTTGGACCGAAATTATCAGTTCGATTTCTCTCTTCGCTTTTGTAAAAAGCACCGAGTGATGACATACCGTCAAGAAGATAGAGCGCACAAGGTACGCTAGTGCCTGGGCCTGTCGCCTCAAAAAAGGCTTCGCGGCGTCATGGGCCCGGGACGACGCCTGGAGAAGATACCCTCGCATATGTCGCACTTCTCGTCCACATTCGCCGGTGCTGCATGAGATATGCTTGCGTATCTCGTCCAGACGTTGGTCGACGCTCAATGGCGGTGGACAAGTCGTCGCAGCGTCAAACTACACCTCAGCTAGGGTTTGTCACGTGTGACCGCCGCAATAATCGATCATCTCGACGGCTGCGCCGCTCGTGCTCGAGGTTACGTTCGCCTCGAGTCATACGCCATCGCTGGATCGCCTGCGCTGCCAGCTGGACCAGACTGCGCAGCTAAGCGGAATCGAGAAGGAAAGGAAAGCTGCAAGAGATGAAGAACCGCATCGTTGACGCGAGTATGTGTCAATGGCGTGCGGGAAATCAAGTTTCTGACTTCTTGTCGCCCCGTTTCTAGACTTTCCCCGCACGCTCGACCAGCGTGTCTACCACTTGGGCCTGCGCGCAGGCGAGGTGGCCAATCGAATTGTACGTGGCCGGAATGTTGTGCAAACTTAGAGGACGACATGCTGAGTCGAGACGCCAAGATAACCCTAGGCACGCCTTCTCGAGCTCACGGGATTGCCTCATACCTGGATCCTACTCCGACGCCGTTCACGTTGACCTCGGAGCGCGGCTTTACCACCATCACAGGCCGCTACAAGGGCACCCCGGTTTCCATAGTCAGCATCGGCATGGGGCACCCAAACGCGGACTTCTTTGTCCGCGAGGTAAGAGAGTGTCTCAACGGTGACATGGTGGTGGTGAGGTCAATGAACTTTCATGGACATCTCTCCTGTGCTTCTCCCTGTCTGACATATCGTGACGACGTCATTCATTTCCAAGGCTGGGGTCCTGCGGTGGTCTCATCGATGTTCCAGTAGGGACTGTGGTAGTGCCGAAAGCAAGCATCGCGGTCACCAGGAACTACGATTTCGACTTCGTGACGGGCCACTCTGAGCAACAACCCTACAGAACGAGCAAGCCGGTGTGTGCGTTCTGTCTGGCAACTCCGACGGCAGGCTGAACCACCTGCTCCAGGTCTTCGCTGATTCTGCCCTCCACGATGCCGTAAGACGCCCTTGACGCTCCGCTTCCAGAGGATCAATCACGAATCGCTCATCTCATTTAGGTTGTCGACTCCCTGAACAGGACGCGACCGTCCAGCGTGGCGACCCCGATCGTAGACCACACCCTCAATGCATCGGCAGACAGGTTGGTATCGGCATGCTTCTCTGTTCCTCGGTCCATTCTGACCCTCGGCCTCGTTAGTTTTTACTCGTCTCAAGGAAGACAGACGTCCTTCCCCGACCACAACGCCGACCTGATTGACCGCCTTATGTCCGAGCACAAGGACCTCGCGACGTTCGAGGTACGCCTAGAATGTGTGCACGCCTGCGCTGTGATTCTGAAACTGGACGGTTCGCCCACAGATGGAGACATTCCACATCCTCCACCTTGCGTCCTGCTGGCACTTCGAGGCCCATGGACCGAGCAAGGAGGCGCCTCCGCTCACTCGCGACGCCACCGCGCCGTCCATCTACCCTGCACATCCGCCCTCCACGCAGTCCGACATACCCGATGTGGCGACCTCGGCTGTAGGGCACAAGCCGCTCAGGCCACCTCCGCGAATCAGGGCTGCGGCTGCGCAGATGGTCTTTGCCTCGCGCACGTCACAGGACTTCATCACGCCCCAAGAAGTGGCCAGCATCGAAGCGTGGACGGGACGCGCTGTGCTCGAGGCCTTGGTGGGATTTGAGATAGAACCCGATGTGAGAGCTTCGATGTCTCGGACCGCATGCTTTCAGCGCTCACCATTCGTCGCTCCATAGAGACTCCACGAGGAGAAGGGTAGTGTCTGGGAGATCAAGGAGAGCGACCTCAGTCAGACCGTACCCAGGTAGACGCGGTGCCGGTACGTACGGTGCCCTACGGACACGCAGAAGATACACAGATCAGGATCGGATTGGATACATTGAATACATCTTCGACAGGCGGGAGAAGCTCTTCACCAAACAGAATGAGATCATGTCAGCATAGATTAAGACTGTGCCGACATGTCCGAAGCTCTAATCCTCTGAGGGAAGACAGGCACGCAACCTGCAGGATGGTCCACGCCGCACATACATCGTCTCTCACAGCCATGCAAGCAATGTCAAGCTGTAGCCCAATATGTCTGTAGCATATGCAAAAAATGCGGTTCAACGATGTGCGAGCGCGTCCGGTGAAATCTTCCCATGGCCTCAAAGCAAGCTGGACATGCAATGATATAAGTCGCACATGTATGATTAATGGGACAGTAGGATGGCACAACTCAGAGAACGCAGCGTCGAGTGCCGTTTTTCACCAGAAGCAGTTCATACAATGCCAAATATGCTTGGCGTCGCAGCCTGTACGGTCCTGGGCGTTTCAAAGGTGTCCAGAGGCAAGGCCCTGCATTCTCTCAGGGTATCGTGGCTTGTCGATTATGTGTTAGGGATTCCCTGTCCTTCTGATATGCTGGTGCTCGATGCACCCCTTGGTGTTGTGAGAGATATGTAGATGCAGGATCGTCAGAGGTACTTCGGCGACGGTGGGAATTCTGAGTAGTGCCGAACCTTCAAGGGAAGGCTTGTGTGCTCGATATCCTCAAGAACTTATCGAGCTAAGCAGGAACGGAGGCGGAGTCATTGCATTGGAAGGAGCTTCTTCGGGTGGGACCAACGCTAGATCGCGAATCTCGCGCGCCTCCATGTCACAATGTTTGCGAGCGTGTCGATCACGACAGTATATCACTGCGACGATCGCCGTCGGCAAACACACACCCCCAGCACAGATTGTGGATCTGGGAAGGGTTGTTTGTCCGCGGTTCTCACCGAGACTACGGTAGGTTATAGGAACACAGGGTTGGCAGTAGGAACGCACCAATGAGGGCCCGCCGTCCCTGTCGGATTCGAGCCCCGCGGGCACGGTTGGGTCATATGGAACAAGGATACGGACCGCGAGCAACGGCGGATGAATCTCATGGGAGCCCACAAGCGGATTGGGGTCGGATCTTCGTCCAGAACGGGCCCCTGGGTGCATGTTTATGCCAGGACACGCGTCCGGAGAGCCCTGATTCGTCTATCGGCCGGCCGAACAGTGGAGACCCTCGAGAACGGACCCTTTGGTCAGCGAGATTCGCCCAGAGATAGACGCTACGCCGCCAGGATTGTTCACCCGCGCACAGGCACGCTGCCCGCTGGGAAACGTCTATGTTTGCGCCTGATCATCGGCCCAGAGCGCGCGAGGAATGGAAACGGCGACGTTTAGAGACGAAAGAGGCTGCCTGAGAACGCGTCTGCGGATCGGGAGCGGAGGTCCGATTTTCCTGGCATTAACGATGTGGATCCCGGTGCGATCTTCCCTGTCGCAAAATCATCCGCAGCAGCCGCGGTGGAAAGAGCGCAGAAACGCACCTACGCCGCCTCCGATCCTTCCAGACGTCCGCGGACGAGACGCGCCAATGCTGCGGCACCTCGCCGAGGGATCCTCGCACAATCCGGTGGGACAGCTTCTGGTGGTACCTTGTAGGCCACCGGCGCAAATGGGCGTCTACAAATTTCAGTGCGGAGTGCGGCTCTCCACACCCTCTTTCTCATCAGTGGACGAGACGGAGATACACCGTTAAAATGAGGAGGATCTCACTTCTAACAAGAAACACCCAGGGCCCACGCGGGAGCGGGTTGGAGACCCCGCTGATGATCAAATCGCGACGAACGCGAGCCGTCGCTGTCGCCTTGATGAGAACGTTCTGTCAGCTTGGATAGCTCAAGCGATATATGCCAAGTTCGAGACTCACCTTTTCTCTGTGGCCGATATAGTATCGGCAGGCTTCTAAGCTTCGGCCGCGCCTCGCAGTGCCGCACATCTATCAACTCATCCGGGCGTGGGTAGCGGGTTTCCATGAGTGTACGCCATCGGTGCAATCGCCTGCGTCTCTCGCACGTTCTGCTTCATGCGGAGGTTGGCGCGGATACACAGGCACCACGATAGCGTCGAAATGGATCGAGTATCGCCGGCGGGATCTCTCCAAATAGTCAATTAGCCTTTCAGAGTAAGTCACGTGATACTCGTTCTTGACGACGCACCTTGTATTGCCCGGGCAGAGAGCAACTTGCTCTGTTAGCCGGCCGCCTCCTGTCGTTGAGAGAACCCAACTCTATCAGCGGCGGAGAAAGGTTGGGGAATCCTCTGCGAAACAGCCCAACGCCCTCCCACCCGCCACCGCCCTCATTCATTCGCCTCGACGGCGTCCTATCGCTGAATATCCGATAATCACCATGAGGAAGCCGCGCGAGAGCCCAAGAAACGAAGAGAAATTACTAGCTCCACAGAAAGCGTCGTTGCGTATATATGGCGGCCTCAACTGGGACCTCGAGCTTGGCAGTTCGTCTCGGCTCTGCGCGTCCTTCGCTTGCTCAGGCTATCCTTTGCTGCTGCTAAGGCTCAGCGATGGGCTCGTACTGTGAGCGAATCGACTGACCGCGTATGGCAACGCGCCCTGGGCTTGTAGCGGGCGGGACATGACTGGGCGATCTGGCTGCCCGTGGCTTCTGCGGCGAACCGTCTAGCCTCCAGGACGTGGAGGAATGCGCGCCACCCACCGTATCCCGCCACGGCGCTCCCATAGCGTGACTCATGGAGCAGCTATAGTTGCCTCCTCCTCAAGGGCTAAGCCGTCGCCCGACTGTCGCTTCCGACGCGCCGCCCAGCGCCCTTCGCCCGTGATACCCCTGCGTGTCCGCGCCTGTGTCGCATTCAGCGAGGAGGTTTAGCAACACCGTTCCGGTCGTAAGGCGCGATGATGGTGTCTCCCAACGGCCCTGAACGCTTCAGCCTGACAGGTAGGGAACATAAGGTTCGGCCATCGGTGTCCAATCTCGCATGCACTCACTCTACTCCCCACAAGCCTTGATGAACTGCAGGATTTGCGCACGAGAGGATTTGACATGCGCCTTGAGGATCGACGCGGGTATTTTTCTGTAGCGGGCTTGCCGAAAGTCGGGGCACCGCGACGTCTTCCCTTGTAGGTCCTCCGCACCACAGTAGGTCCCATGGTAGCAGCTCGACGGTGAGATCGCGCTCGCAGTCTGGCATGCTTGTCGAGAAAGTGCCAATGGCTGCAGCCGGCGGTTTGTTAGGAAATGCGAGTCTTGCTACGCGTCTTCGGGCTTGACCATAAGCTAGCAGAACGGGAGAGTCTGGATGATTCCTCGCGCACACGGCGCATAGCCGTGTATGCGCGAGCCGTGCCTTCATATATGCGGCAGTTGTCTAGTAAAGGCCTAGAGCCGTAAGATAGGGAGGGTGAGGAGGGTGGTCGTCGGTCCGTCTCATGGACGTCGTAGTGCGCGGCATCGCTGAGGTACCGCGGACGATAGCGTCAATGTACGACGTCTGCAAAAGCACTCCGCGCTATCAGAGCTGCTCCGCACAAGTGAACGTGAGAGACTGTACGTACCGTTTGCTTACCGTGCTACCCTCGCTCTTCATCTCGGCTGTCAAGCGCGAACTTCTGTACGAGGCCGACGGCTGCCGCATCCAAAGTGACGATTTGATCGCACGCTGCTCTCATATACCCTGCGTCGTGCATGCGAAGCATCCTGCTTGAATGAGACGTGGAGGGAGCGTTCGAGTCGTTCCCAGTAAATCCTCTTCAAGAGCACCAGTGATGAAGCAACTCCTGAGTGTTTATAGGTACATCGCTTCTTACCGCGGGCTCTCCGAAGCGAGCCTCCAAGCATGCGCATCGTATCGGTATCGGATATCCCATGCATTAGGTCTAGTGCGCGGCAAGACCCGCTCGATCTATGTAGAGAGGTATACTGACGCGTCGGGATCGTCATGACAAGGGGTGAAAGTCCGTCGTCTCCGGGTCTATCGATAGAAGCGCTTCGTACAGATACACGACGCCGAACAAGAGGAAGAGTCCGCTTGCTGCCAGCGTCACTGAGGTTCCGGGTCAGTCGCCACGCGTACTCGCGGCCCAGAGGTCCGGAACACGCACCATGCTTCACAGATATTTTTGTAGACACGTACCGGCCGCCCATCACGGCCAGCGCAGTGCAGCACGAGTGTCCGACGACGGTGCCTAGCACGACCACATACATGTTCTGCAAATGGCAGGAGAAGAAGGTCAGCAGCGCGTATATATAGCACATCTGAGAGCAGCCGACGCACATCCGCGGCCGCCAGTGCGATGGTGGATATCTGGCTGCGGTCCCCCCACTCGCCAAGGAAGGTGAGAACGAACGCCTGCACGAACACGGGGCCCAGCAGGTAGCTGAAGAAGTTGCGCGCGGCCTCCGCGTACGACTCGACCGTCTTCTTCGCGGCGGAGCGCGGAGAGGCGGGGCGCGCGGCTCCGCTCGACCGTCTCCTGACGTGTCCGGTCGCGCGTCCTGCCTCGATGGCTTCGAGAGGGACAATCTCCTCCCCGTCTGGCCCGACAAGGCCTGTCCCGTCGTGCACCGCCTCGTCCTCCTCGATGTCCTCCTCGGCCTCCTTCATCTCTTCCTGGATTTTCTCGTTTCCCGGCTTCATCTCGCGTCCCTCCTGCAGCATCTTCACCCCAAAGACCAAGAACAGCACCGCAGCACACGTCTGCGTCCATTTCCGCGGAATGAGGGTGGGGAGGAGGTGTCCGAGCTCAGCAGAGAGAATGGACATGACGACGAGTGAGGCGAACGCGCCCGCGAAGACGACCAGGCGTGGATGGCGCATCGCGAGGATGGCGGCTATGAGGAAAGTCTTGTCGCCAATTTCTGAGACGATGATCATGGCGAACGACCGCCAGAGAGCATGGAGGGCACCCTCGTCGACGGAGGACATGACACCCGCATCCTGGGCCATTCAAAGTCTGCATGCGGTTCGCGTGAGATTCGACGAATCGACAGGAGCACAGCTAAGACATACCGCAGTTCGTTAGATTCTGAAGGACGGTCTAGAAAGCTAGGATAGACAACAAAGGAGAAAAGAGCGGTAAGGGACAAGCACAGACGAGGAGGAGTTGGATCAGGACACGCGTGGGCGCTTTGCTGAACGGAGTGCAGTGATCTATGGGCGTCTGCAACCGGTCCGATTCAATCGGATAGTTATAGTAACTATAAGACTCCGGCACAACACTACTATGAGCATTGATGTTTCTTTGCAGAGGGGTAAGCATCTCTATTGAGCCATTGCACTAGCATCTACTCACCGTGGCCTTACTCCTCTTAGCAGCATCTCCTGTGCTTTCCATAACCCGAACTCGAGTTCGGAATCAAGGCTCAGATGCCACCGTGACTGCGCAAGGGGATCCCGCTCTGTGCCTGCACATGCAGTGTGCTGCTCGCAGTCTCCCTCCTGACATCCTGCAATGTCCCGGCTGCCTTCATGTGGCAGGAACCTGCAAATAGCAGGCACTCACTCCTGGGTCTCTCCCAGCCGTGGGTAGGCTAGCCTGGGACACTCCTGAGACTGTGCAACATACGGGCATAGTGTCCCAAGCGCCGACTCCTCAGTCCTCTTGAACAACAACACGGGACGGAAGCGTAACAGGAAGCCGCCTGAGAGGGAAATAATAAGGAAGTGAAATGAAGAAGAAGCAAGAAAAGAAATCCCGATAAGGTATGCACTAAGGGGGAATCGAACCCCCGGCGGGTCGATGGCAACGACCCAGGTTACCACTACCCCATTAGTGCTTCTGAGTTTGATCCTTTATTATATTCATCAGCGTGGGTCTCAGTCCACTCCTCCCCTACGAGTCCCCCTCAACCTCTCAGCCAAGTCCAGAGCCGAGGCAAATCGCCGGCTGCGACGTACGCTCTCAAAACTTGGTTCCTTCCATTTGAAGAGGCTCAATGTACTTACCCTTGGCTTTCATTACGCACGATCTCGAACGTAAGTCACTGGCAGCTCCTGCATGCTGAATCGCCCAAAGTTCCTCCCTGTTGTCGAACTGGCAAGATAACTTATGCGTTGCTTCCGGGATACCCTCCGAGTCGATACTAGACAATGGGATTACTTGAGGTCCAAATAATATCCTCAGGAATCCCCGAGCACTCTGCGATAGGTACCCAGTCACTCGGACCGGACCTGCGAGTACACATCTGGACGTCAATAGGGCACGTTCCCACAGTTACCTCGGAGCTCATGCATATCCACATCCTCATCTTCATCTGATTCCCTCCTATCGTACCCCCGGTCAGTGACACGGCATTCATCCGCCCCCTACTGTCACACGGTGTACTAGCGACTCACGCCAGGTGATCGAGGATGGCGCCGCAACGCAAAGAAGACTACATCACATTAGATGATCCTAGTCCGGCGATCCCGCCAGACGCACAGTCCGCTGGAGACGATGGTATGTCGCCGGTATCCTTGACCAAGGCTGCCCCCGCTACCCATGTATGTACATGATTTTCTCGAATGCGTCACCTCATTGACATCCCGCTTTCCTAGATCCAGTGGACGCGACTGTGGGCAATCCCAGTGGTCGGCGCCTCATACCTTTTCCACTTGCGGTTCCGTCGTTACAGCCCCCGGCGACTACCTCTGTTCACATCCCTGCGTCCTGCAGAATTGCATGCATTCGCGGGGCTCTACTTGACGACGTGGAGTGAGAGTTTCCGCCTCAGGACGCTGGCGCTAAGAGAGGACAAGGACCTATGCACTATTCACGTCGCCGCTGCAATATTCCAACTTGGGTTGGTGAAGGCTATGCAGGAAGACCCAAGCTTGAGGGATGAGATCCGTAAACTTCCCAATACTGGAGAACTCGAAGGTATTGAGTCTAAGCCACTGTGGCGTACTCGTCATGGCTCACCGTCCCGCTTGTGCTCCTACCTCTACTAGCTATCGCGCCCTCTCCTACAGCCGACCTCTGGACCAAGCTCGTGTGGAAGTACAAAATTGCCTTTCACAACTACTGCCCTTTCAAGGTTGCCCTGGTCTTCCTCATGACCAACTGGTCCAAGCGCAAATCCGAATCGGAGTTCGAGGTCACAGGTGCCGACTTGGCCTACCTGAGTGTCTTCTTCGCGGACGACGAAGGTGACTACCGGCTCTCTGCGTCAGGACTTCAGCGCCAGGTGCGCTAGCACAGTGACTCTATGCATGCACCTCGAACATCTAATGCACGCTGCTGCAGTCCAGTACTGTCACCAAGCATCTGGCAACCGGGCTTGTGGCTATCACGCCCCTCGCCATGCTGGCGAGATGCATCCGCAGGCCATCCTTTTCCCTGCCTCTAAATCTGGTTCAACGTCTCCTGTTCTATGCAACAGGTCTCTTCGACGTCGTCTTGTTTCACCGGTACTACTTTTACCCAACAACCTTGCGCAACAAGCATGCCCTGGCGAAGTTCCTCACCAAGACCATGCCTGGTCTCAATGACGTTGTTGAGAAGGTCTACAGTGGAGAGATAGACGATCTGGAGCTATAAGGTGCGGATACAGCCATAAGTTTGTTGGCTCCATGTAAGCGAATGACAGCATCTATAGCCGGCCATGACGCACATTCAAGCGCATGGGGAGAAAGGGCAGACAGTTCTATCAGCCGAATACGATGTGTCTCTTGCCATGTAGCAACCATTACTTGTGCTGACTGACTGTACCTCCAGGGACTTGAGATATCCGTTTATGCCTATCGATGCACTTCTTCATTTGCCGCAGTAACCGGCGCCCGCACGATGTCAACGTCGTACTCGGCCACCAAGCAGCATACATAAGATGATTCAGGTAAACAGGTCCTAGTTGAACAACAGCGTCGTGATGCTCAGCGCGGGGAGCGACACCGAGCTCGACGCGCCGAACGTCTGCCAGTCCACGCTCGGGCTCGTCACCGCCCCTCCCACGAAGTTCCCCAGTCCTGACGCCTGGCTCGGCTGCACCGACACTGCGCTGTTGCCCATGTTCATGAGCACGAGCGACGCGCGTGCAGAGCCGACGGGCGTCGACTGCGAGCTGGGGGCCTTGAAGGCCATGCCGAAGACGTTGCTGGGTAGGCCGGTGACGGTGACGCGCGTCGAGCCAAGCCAGATGAAGTTCGCGAAGTGCTTCATGAGGAAGAGACGCTTGGTCTGGTAGATCGCGGTGTTGTGGTTCGACGCGTAGGACGGGTCGTAGTAGATCTAGCAGGTACGTGATACATGCCTTCATGTTAGGTCCCATTTCTTCAAAATACAACAGCGCAGAGGCTTACCAGGCCATCGTTCCAGCCATTCGAGTTCGCGTTCGTGACGCAGGACGGGTTGTTGAGCGGCGCACACCCTAGACCATTCGACAGCGCCGTCCAAAAGTCGAAGTGGGCATCTTGACTGATCGCAGACGTCAGCACGGAGACTGGACAAGAGTAAACGGGTCGACTGACGCTTGCGTGAAGCTCTGGTATACCAGTTGTCCGAGTTGCAACGCGCCAATCATCGTCGGCCTTCGGAACTGCTCTCAGTACCACGACCCTGACCGAGGTTCATCGAGACTCGCGATACTTACTCGTACGTCGACCCGTATGTCAAGGGAGCGGCCGGGTTACTCTGCTGGCTGGAGCTCGCCGCCTTGAAGCAACATATTTCCGTGAACCACGTCGAGACCCCGCTCAAGCTCCGCCCGACGGAGCCGAGCTGCGCAACCGTCGCGTCGTTGTTGAACCCGTACTGGTGGTGGCTGACCGCAGCGAGAGCACCCTTGTTCACCTGCGGGATCCACTGCGACGCCTCGGGCAGGAAGTTGCCCGTGCTGCTCGACTCGTCCGCCATGATCCCGACGGACTGCAGCCCCGCGGAGTCGAGCGCCGCGCGGAGGGTGTTGACGACGTTCGCCCGCTGCTGAGGCGTCACTTGCATGCCCTCTTGGCCGCACGATCCGAAGGTCTGGAGTATACAGATGAGTACCTCATCAACGACGAAAATATCTAACACCCACATCGTCAGGCTCGTTCATAGGCGACACGTGCGTGAAGCGTATCCCCTGGTCCCGAAAATGGGCGATGACGTCCGCGAGGTACTTGGCGAACGCCGGAATCTGCGCGTCGACGAGGTTCCCGCCACAAGCACGTCCGTTGCTGGTCATTGCCGGGGGTGCAGAGTTGACGAACGCAGTCAGCTGGGGCACGTTGTGCTGCGCGGCCTTCTGCAAGAAGTATACTCCAGCGGCATCAGCGCTCCAGTTGTACACGCCCGGAGAGACGTAGAACGTCTGTGGCGCGCGGCTGCGGGCGACGGAAACGGTGAGTGCTACAGTATAATGTGCAATAGAGGTGGCGGAACGCACGTCGGGTTGCTGACGCCAGAGCCGCCTGCGCCAACATTGTAGCGATACGAGGTCAGGCCTGCGCCAGACGACCCGAAGAGCAACTCCGCGACCTGCTCGCGGACGCTTTCTGGGAAGTTGAATACGTCGTTCGGCCACCAAGCGCCACTGGCACCAATGCCATTGATCACTTGGCTTGGAGTGGAGGACACCGAGAAGGCTGTATGACAGAACAAACAGACCTCGTCAGTCCTCCGGCTTTCTATGCATGAAGATCGACAAGGAGCACTGACAGAATACTGCCGCGCACTGCAGACCCAGGATCACCAGGGGAAGCGATAGACGAGCCATGCTGACTTTGGGCATCCGGGCCCATCACGGAGTCCTCCTGACGTTTTTATACTCGTCTGCTGCCTTGACGGGAGGTTGGAGTGTGAATCTCGGTACTCAAAGCGCTATGCCTTCCGAAGTTCATGCACATGCGCGACCCGGACTTCGACGGGTTCCAGAGTGTCAACGAGGTCACGCCGATTTTTGATGCTTCGTTTCATGACGCTACGGGATGTGTCGGTCAGCTCAAGCCGCTCAAACGGTCCGGCTCCTACCTACGCACTTATAAACTGTCTCAGAAGGACTTATGTAGCACTTAAATCTGCTGTGTGCCTACCATGAGACTTGGTTGTAAGAAGAGAAGACCGAAACGGTCCGGCAACATCGTGGCACCGCAAAGTTCGGTCCGCGCTTGTGCATGAACCTCGGAAAACACGCCTTTCGCACGACTCGGGAGCGTGCGCGTCCTCCCGGCTTATTGTGCTACATCCTGTTGGCTGCGATGCGGCTGGATCCGGAAGCCAGTACGATGCTGCTTGGTTCATTCAGACCAAAGGACACTGCCAGGACGGCGGCTGTGTAGCTCTGTCACTACGGACCTACTAACTCATCGCGCATAGTAGCTATGGAGTCGAGTCCTCAGGTGAGTTCTACCGTCGTTACTGCCAGTGGGCCAGAACAGTGTTACATCGGATTGAACACTCTTGGTCGCCATCATAGTCTGGCAAAACTCAGAGGCCGGAACAATCTCATGACCGACGCAGAGAACCGACCGATATCCGCGGTCACTATCTAGACCTGACCCGCACTGAGCCAGTACGGTCTGCCGGGGGGGAGACACGAGCTCCCATGACTCTGACATACGGGAAGCACAGGTTCAAAGTCAACTGCTTTTCTTGTACCGACGGAATAGCAGGAGATGCTGACATCGGACGTCTCCTCGCATCGTAGTGGCTCTATGCCTGGCCGATACCTTTCCTCGCCACCGGTTACCTCATACATCTGCGCTATCGCCAGCTCAAGCCCAGGAGGCTGCCCACCCTCACCTCATTGCGTAAAGCAGAGATATATGGCCTCCTCGCCCTGCTTTGGCCGGTGCTCGTCGAGTCAGAGTATCTCAAACGGAGGGCTTATATGGACCGCGATCTGTGTGCGATACACGTCGCCGCAAAGCTCTATCACAATGGCACAGCCGAGCTCGGAACTATGCCCGACTTACGAAATCGACTCAAGGTAGACCAAGCCTTCCGGGACACTCTACACGAGTTCCATCGAGGTGACGAGTCGTTCCTTGAGCATCCAGGAGATGTTGTCTTCAATGTCTGACCGCTTTCGTCCGGCTCAGAACATGCTCTTTACCCCAAGGAAGATGCATCTGGGTTTCTGGCTAAAGTCTTGTGGTGGTACAATCACGCGTGGTCCGACTACGTTGTGTGGTCCGCGGCATTTGGAAACGTACTGTACGTCGCCCCGGCGCAGCACAACGTATCGAAGCCCGAGTTCTCCGCACGAGAGTGGGATATCATCGCGACGCACATTGCGAACACCATGCAAGGAGCTGACGGCGTACCATGTACGGTGGGTGATTAGACTGCGTGTCGACTTTACTTGCCACTGAAACGAGAGCCATATCTGCCAGTTCGACCCCTACCGCTTCATCACCGCTTGCGGCATCGTCACACCTATCTCCATAGCCGCAAGGCTGCTGTGCTCTCCATACATCTTCATCCCTCTTAATATCGCGCAGCGTATCCTGCTCTACTCTGCATCGACCATCACCATCGCTCGACGCTACCAGCACTACCGTTATCCCACCACATTGCACGACATGAAAGGCATGGCGCGGTATCTGTGCCGAATCATCCCGCAACTGGCCGAAAACGTGGAAATAGTAATGGCCAAAGGTATGCTATCGTACGATTTATGAGAATTCCCCTGGCAGTGAGTCCTCCACTCTTCCCGTTGTCTCATTCGCAACCATAACAACTCATTTGTCGACAGCGCAAATACCATTTACAGGGCTAGAGCAGAGCAGCTAGCTCCTCAAGCGAGTCGACGACGACATCAACCTCACCGCCCTCTGCCTCGCTCTTGACTGAATCCCTCATTCCGGTGTCCTCCGTTAGCCGACGGACGTAGACTGTCTTCATACCGTGGCCTGCAGCCGCCCGGAGGTCGTAGATGTGAGCAGCCACCATCGCGCACTTCTCGGGCGGGACTGAGAGGTGGTGGATCGCGCCGAGGTAGACCTTCGGGTTCCTAGCGGCGTGGGCAATACGGACATCGATGAGCGCGAACGTGGAGGGGAGAAGAGCGGGGCGGCTGACGGTTTGTATGACCCAAGGAGTTCTCCGGAGAACACGACGTCCCAGGGGAGGTCCGCGTATTTGGCCTATTTATCCAGGCGATCCCGACAGTCTTAGTATGAGTAAATTTCATGCGGATTCCTTCGGTGTTCTTACCATATTGACGAGCAGTCTGACGTTCCCATTAGACAGTGTGCCGATGACTACCTTCTTCTTCATGGCATGCAAGCCTTGGCTGCTATCAGGCCATCCTGTGCATCATTGAGTAGGCGAGTTAGCGTACGATCGTGCTCAGGCTGGGCAATTCGCCTGAAGCTGCGGGATGAACCGCACCATCCAATCTGTGCCAGAAATGAACCATCTCCTGTCTCTTGGCATCGTCCAATAGAGGATCGAGATGCTGCCACCGCTCGGACTTCAGCATGTGGTCGAGTATCTAGTATATATCAACCGTCTTCAGCGTGCTATGGGGCACTCTGATGCGACGTTTGTATACTTCTCTGTGCATGACGTCTACGTTGGTCGAGCCTTCTCCCCCCATCGCCACTCGGTTGCTGAAGAACCATGTTAGTATGGTGTGTCAACCTGGTGATCGCGGAGGGGTAGAGATCCGAGGTTCAGGAACTACTCACGTATATTCTTTATATCCTTCTCGCCATTCTTGAGTGAAACTACCCCAGTCTGCCAGATCCAGATAAGCTGTCAGTTCAAGCAATTCGCAGCGCCGAAGAGTTGGAGGCGATGTAGCTGCTACATGCCAGGTCGGCAATTCTGTGCACCGTACTGACCTTCCTTCTGCAAGTGGGACGGTGCGAGTTCTGTGAGTTGCTTGGTGATGCTGCCGTACCAGTCAACAACAGTGCCGAAGACGTCGAACACGTAGGCCTCAACGCCCTCCAAAGGCTTTGACATCCTAGGCGTTGTGAAGGCTCCTGTCCAGTGAATGGTCTAATGTGAAGTCGCGAGCTATCCCGGAGAAGACGGATACCCGAGCCGTTGTTGCGTCATGCCCGAGGGTTGCGTGCGAGGTTCACATGCTACGAAACTCTGGGAGTTACAGACGCTATCCAGATGATTATGAATATGCCTTCGATACAAGTCTATGGGTCCAAAATGCGCAGTGCAAAGGAGACTATGGGGCAGGAACCGTGGCGACAGTCTTTTCACCTGACGCACCGACCTCGCCGGCGCTCACCTCGAGCGCACCATCCTCACCAACCTTCACAATCACCTCTAGGCGCGTAGTCCATCTGCCGTTCTTCTGCTTGGCTTGTTGCGCGGCGAACGACAGCGCCGTGAGAAGGCTCTCCTTCTCGACGGTCTTCTCCTTCACCTCCTCCTCCTCTTCCTCTTCCTCCTCCTCGCCTTCTTCCGGCGCGCCCTCCTCGTCCTCGAACTTCGGCGGCTTGATTTTCTCAATCTTGACACCCTCCTTGGCTTCCCATACCTCGAAGCCGACCTTCTTTTCACCCTCGCCCTCGCCAAGGTCCACGTCGAAGGTGACTATGCGGCGGGCAGGCACCGGCGTCTCCCTGAGGACAATGGGAACCCATTGGCCGCCGAGCGAGCTCTCGCCGGCGCTCTCCTCGGGGAAGAGCAGGCCAATCGTCTTCGACGTCGCCTTCGCCTGGGTGTATTGGTGGCCGTGGGTGAACGACGCCTTGACTTCGCGCTCCTCCTCGGTGTTCTCGGTGAGCTGGGCGAGGATCTTCGCCTGGAGCGCCGCGCCGCGGGAGAGGATCGTCGTCGGGTCACCGACGCCGCCACCAACAACGGTGCCCTGTTTGAAGGGCGTGACGACCGTCTCGGGGAAGCCTTGCGAGAGCGTCTCGTCGAGGCCGGGGAGACTCGCAGAGCCACCCACATAGACGATCTCGTCGATATCGTACAGGTCGACGCCGGCCGCCTCGACGAGCTCCTTAACCTTGGCGTACACGCGGTCGTAGATAGAGCGGACCTCCATGTCGAAGCGGAGACGCGTGATCGTACCAGTGAAGTCGAGGCCATCCTTGAGAGACTCGACGGAGCAGGTCGCCGCGCCGGGAGAGGCGGAGATGGTGCGCTTGGTGTGTTCGAGCGCGAGGCGGAGTTTCGCCTCGGCGCGGCGGTCCTGCGCGTCCGTCGCGGGGCACACCGTGAGCGGCGTCTTCGTCTTCTTCGTGAACTCCTTCGCGAAGAATTTGACGAGCCTGTCGTCAATGGCGTCGCCGCCGACGGTGTGATCCGAGAGCGTCGCGAGCGAGTGCGCGAGGCCGTCCCGAATGGAGAGCAGTGAGAGCGAGAGTCCGGACGCGCCGAGGTCGACGAGTAGCTGGTTGCGGTCGATGCCGAGGCCCTCGGGCACCGGGACAGAGGTACTGCAAACAACGGCAGCGCCGGCCTCTTCGAGCAGCTGGAGCACGGTGATGCCCGCGCCGTTAGCAGCCTTTTCGAGCGCGTCCTTTTGGGCCTGCTCGAACCAGGTAGGGATGGTGATGACGGCGCCCTGAACCTTCTGGCCGAGGAAGTCCTCCGCGGACTTGATGAGGGACTTGAGGAAGATGGTAGTGACCTCGGAGACGGTCAGGACGCGCTCAGCGGGGACGGGCTCCGAGCGCGGGGTAGCAGCGTTCGACGCGGCGGGAGTGTTCGTCTTGGACGTCGGAAGAGGAGAGGGGGCAGGCTGGAGAATCTTGACCTTATAGGCGGGCTCATCAGGGATTTCGGGGTGCTGAATGACGGGCGCAGAAACGGGGGAGGCGTTGGAGGGAATCTCAGAGAACCTACGGGTACCGATCAGCAACAGCATGAACTTGGCAAGTATTGATGACATACTTCTTGCCCAGGAGGTTGCGGAAACCGGTGATAGTGTTCTGGGAATTCTTCACGAGCTGGTGCTTGGCTTGGTTGCCGACGTACTGCGCTCTTTTCAACGCGTTGTCCTTACGCACGGAGAACGACCAGCACTCACCATCTCTTCGCCGTGGAATGCAATGGCGCATGCAATCTGACGCTCGCCATCCTCGTTCGCGATGCAGTCCGCACCACCCTCCTACGAAGACTTGGTCAGTCTGTAAACCACCTCCGCAAAGAGACTGAACGAACCTTCGTGAGGACAGCGATCGAGGCATACGAGTTGCCGAAGTTGATTCCGACGACTGTCGGGAGAGAGGACACCTCTATGGGTGCCTCTGCTGTTCCGTTAGGCTTGGCTGCCATTTTTTGGTCGTTAGATAGAAAAGAGGGAGAGGATGGGAGGAGGAAGATGTGGAGGACGGCGAAGGCTGCACGCTCAACCCAAATTTTGGGAGACGCTGATTAGATAGACGCCCGAAGGCGATCGGGACGCATAATTGGGCGCCTGAGCTCCTTGCAGCCTCTCTCAGTTACCGCCACTACCCATTCCTCCCCCAACCTGCGATTTGTGCACTGAAGGACGAAGCTCAAGTAGACGAAAATCATAAGCAGGATACGCGGGGAGAAAATCGTAGTTGAAGGTACGATCGCCGACATCGAGTGGCATGTTATGAGGAGGGGGTGAGGATCCAGGAGAGCTTACAGGCGTTCTGGGAGTTTAGATTACAAGCATGGCTTGCAGCCACGTCGCAGAAATCGCTCAGTTACAGCCTCCGAGGCTTTCACAATCTGTGCACCGGGAGGAATGTACACAGTGTTTCGACAATCAAGTACGGACTACTTCAGAGGGCCGGAGAACTTGCGTCTGACTATGGTTGCAGGACAGCCCACTCGGGATTGATGTCTGCTTGACCTGCTTCAACGGAGGGTGTCTTGACAAGGACAGGCACCATGCGCGCTCGCATGTAGCGAAGACGGGGCACTTTTTCACGGTGAACGTGAAGCGTAAACTCAGGCCGTCCGCCAACCGCGTGAGTGCGTCAGGACAGCCTGAGTAGCCCTCATTCTGATCTCATTTCTGCCCTAGATGGATGAAGACGAACCGCCGGCGAAAATGAAGAAGCTGGCGATCGTAGAGGACCGCGAGGAAGACAAGTACGAACACAAGACCGTACTCAAGTGCTGGAAATGCGACCCACAGAACGGGCTCGAAATCCCTGAGGCATCGAATGACCCGCATCTAAAGTCGATCATCGATGGAGTGATGACTTCAATGTCGTCAGCACGGCAATCTGAAGTGAAAGCCTGGGAAGAGGAGATCACCGCGTGCGAGCATACACTCATGCTCGCGCAGCACGCGACCGGACACATTGCCGCGTCGGGTACGTTCTCCGGTTACATCTCTGTCTCAAGTCTCGCGCAACTAATCTTAAAGCCTGTAGGTTTGGCTCATTGCACAAAGTGCGATCTCAAGGAGAACCTATGGCTTTGCCTTACCTGTGGTTCACTCGGCTGCGGTCGTCAGCAGTTCGGTGGCCTCGGAGGAAACGGACATGGGCTCCAGCACTATGAGGAGACTCGCCATCCTGTCAGTGTCAAGCTCGGCACTATCACTCCGGAAGGCAATGCGGGTACGTTCTGCAGGCCATCATTGCTTTTGAATGCGCATACTGAGCCACTACAAAGATGTCTACTGTTATGAGTGCAACGACTCCAAGGTCGATCCTGACCTCGCGAGACACCTGGCTACTTTCGGCATCAACATCCAGACGCAGACGAAGACGGAGAAGTCTATGACAGAGCTGGTAGGTCGTCACCGCTTTCTGTATGCGCCGCAATGCTTACTCGGAATGCAGCAAATCGAGCAAAACCTCAAGTTCGACTTCTCTCTCACCGGCGAAGATGGCAAAGCGCTCGAGCCTGTCTTCGGGCCCGGCTTGACAGGTCTCTCCAACCTCGGCAACAGGTAGCTTCCCGTTCCTCAGCTCTAGTACTATGAATATACTAATCATTCGTAGCTGCTACATGGCGTCCGTGATGCAGACCCTCTTCTCCCTACCAGCGTTCCGTCAGCGGTACTACCCGACGGCGGCCTCGCACTGGGAGACCTGCCACGAGACGCTTCCTGCGAACTGCATCGACTGCCAGATGCACAAGCTCGCCGATGGCCTCCTCTCCGGACGCTACTCTCACCCGCGGCCTCACTCCTCCCCATCTCCCTCCGCGCCTAAAGAAACGAACCCCTTGGCGCACGACACGCCCACGCCCGTCTTCCAAGAGGGTGTGCGGCCGGCAGGGTTCAAGGCGCTCGTGGGCAAGGGCCATGAAGAGTTCGCGACGATGCGGCAGCAGGATGCGGAGGAGTTCTTCACACACCTCGTCACCGTTCTCCGGCGGCATGCTAAAAAGGCGGGGCTCGACGAGAAGAGGGAGCCGACGGAGGTGTTTGCGTTCGGGATGGAGCAGCGTCTAGAGTGCGGGGAGTGCAAGCGCGTGAGATACCGGGTCGATGCGACGGATACGGTGAGCGTGCCAGTGCCGGCGAGGGAGAAGGGCAAGGACGAAGAGGGGAAGACCCTGTATGAGGAGGTACAGCTGAAGGAGTGTCTGGATATTGTCACCGGGACGGAGGCGCTCGATTATCAGTGCCCTGCCTGCCAGAAGAAGGTCATCGCGACGAAGTGAGCGATTCCATGTACAGGACTTCGTCGCAATTGCAGTACTGACCGTCATCATGGCAGACGTACACGCTTTGCCACTTTCCCGCAGGTGCTTGTCATACATGCGAAGAAGTTCCAGCTTGTGAACTGGGTGCCCGCGAAGCTCGGTATGCATATCCCCCACCTCCCATTGAGTCTCGCTAATACATTAGCCTAGATATCCCAGTGATCCTTCCGGAATCGGATGAGCTACAGCTAGACGAGTACCTCGGACGTGGTCTTCAGCCTGGCGAGACTGAGTTGCCAAACGACGAAGCTGGTACGTCCAAGCCCGGATACATCGATGCTTATGATCTCACACAAAGTCTACAGCGGCACCTGGCCTGCCTCAGTTCAACGAAGCGGCGATGGCCCAGCTCGAGGCAATGGGCTTCCCGACCGTCCGGTGCCAGAAAGCGCTCCTCGCCACTGGGAACAACGACGCCGAGGCTGCTATGGAATGGCTCTTCGCACACATGGAAGACCCAGGTATGCCGCCGTCCACGCTCCCGCTGATCGGTCATGCTGAGTGTGAGTGGCGCAGATATCGACGCGCCTATCCAGGCTCCGTCTACCGGTGGCGGCGGTGCGCCCGAGCCATCCGCTGAACAAGTGAGTATGCTCGCGGACATGGGCTTCACGCCCGCGCAAGCCCGCAAGGCACTCCGTGAGACCGTAAGCCGGCTGTGCTTCTCGTTTTGTCCGTACTGTCTCACCGATATGTGTTCCAGGGCGGCAACGCCGAGCGCGCGGTCGAATGGCTCTTCTCCCACCCCGATGACAGCGGAGAGGACGCGCCCCCTGGATCAGCTCCAGCGGAGGCTCAGCAGGAGACAAAGAACGGACCGGGAGGGACATCTGAGCTGCCGGCGCGCTACCGGCTGAAGGCGTTCATCTCGCACAAAGGACCTTCGGTGCACTCCGGGCACTATGTCGCGCACATCCGGACGGAGGAGGGGTGGGTGCTGTTCAACGACGAGAAGGTGGTGAAGGCGGACGCGGAGAGCGTGCGCGAGCTGAAGAAGCTCGCGTACCTGTACGTATTTGAGCGGGTGTGAGGTCGCGTGGTGGGTGACAGCCCTGGTCCCTCTGAGATCTTGGGCAGAGGGTGGTCATGGCACGATGGATGTTATCTCGGGAGAGAACATACAGAGAAAGAAAGGAATTTCCGGCCAATAATATCTCGCAATGTACACTGTCCACAATCAACGCAGCAACGACTGACAGTTCCTACATTCTCGCCCGCATTTTCTGCACTATTGCGATCGATATATGGCTGAACGGTTTGGGGAATCGAGAATGGACTGAGCCGCAAGCGGGAGGGTCGAGGCAGGCCGCATGTCCCTCGCGGGTAAGCGCGCGATATACACGGTGCGGAGATTGCAACTCCGACAAGCAGCTTTTTGGGCTGTTACAAACTTGCCTCCGACCTCGATCTTCATTCCACCTGCTTTCTGCTCATCGTCGTCGTCGTCGTTGCCCACAACAATGTCTTCGCATATCCCCATCAATCAGGTCGACCCGACCGCACCGACGCCCCAGAACACGCCCCTGTCGCACGCCCCCATCGCTGCCGGCCTCTCGCGCCCCACCGTTCCCGACATTACCGAGGACAATGAGCCCGAGGAGGAGGAGACCTCCGGTGGCATCCAGCAGGCTATGCTCGGTCTGGTACATGGCAAGCTCTCTGGGCTTGTTGGCAAGAGCTCCGGCTATGTCGAGAACCTCCCCGTCGAGGTCAAGAAGAACATCGAGGCGCTGAAAGGGGTCCAGGCGAAGCAGATTGAGCTGCAGAACCAGTACAAGCGCGAGTGCCTCGAGCTCGAGAAGAAGGTGTGTATATGCGCTCTCAATGTTGCATGCTTCTTCGTGTTCCGTGTCTTTGTTGAGGCGACCTTGACTGTGTCCTGGGGGTCGTATCTCGTTAGGCACTCATATCAGTTGATCGCGTAATGCACGCGCATCCAGGTGATTGTCTTCGTCGATCCCAAGCACGATGAGGCCCCGTAGAACTCGTCGTGTCCGGGATCGCACGAAGCCATTGAATATGGCCGCTCAGGGAGGCTCGCGTAAGCGTCCGAGTACCCCCTCCTGGAACACAGAAAAGGATCACCATGTGTGAAGCTTCATCAGTGGACGGTTGTTAGCCTTCTTTCTTGTTGTGCAACCCTTAATTTCTGCAACGGGCCAGGATTGCTTGCCTACGGCAACTGCATCTTGCGCTGCTGAACGCAGAGAGAACTCGGAGCTCGTTGACGAAGCGCTGGGCTCTTGCAACAGCCGGAACAGCGTCCGTTACGCGGTTACTGTTCAGCTCGGGATCCTTGTAGCATCATTTGTACTGACATAGGCCACGCATCGTAGTATCTCGAGCTGCAAAAGCCGTTGTATGACCGCCGTCAGGCGATTGTTACTGGTGCGGCACAACCCACGCCCGAGGAAATCGAGGCCGGCGAAAAGCAGTCAGCCAAGGACGATCCCGACTACACGCCTCTACCCAAGGACGTACCTCCCGCGACATCCGGCATCCCCGAGTTCTGGCTCACTGCACTCCGGACACACGTCGGCTTCGCTGATATCATCACCGACCGCGATGCGGAGGCGCTTAAGAGCCTTACGGACATCCGGATCGAGTACCTGCCCACGACGGACCCTAAGCCTGGCTTCAAGCTGCGTTTCTTCTTCGCGCCGAACGATTTCTTTGAAAACGAGGTGCTCGAGAAGACATATCTGTACCAGGAGGAGGTCGGGTACTCGGGCGACTTCATGTACGATCATGCGATCGGCACGGAGATCAAGTGGAAGGAAGACAAGGATCTGACGAAGGAATTCGAGGTGAAGAAGCAGCGCAACAAGAGTACGTATCGGCTGGGTACTGAGTGCACCGGCGTTGTGTACTGATGGCTCCTTCTCGTAGACACGAACCGCACGCGCCTTGTCAGGAAAGCGCGCCCGACTGCGTCGTTCTTCAACTTCTTCAACCCTCCCCAGCCGCCCTCAGACGATGCGATCGAGAGCGGCGATCTCGATGAGGATGAACTCGAGGAGCTCGAGGAGAAGCTTGAGATGGATTACCAGCTCGGCGAGGACCTCAAGGAGAAGGTATGTCCCCCCCTCCACCCAGATGGTTTCTCAGCAACTCACCATGCTGTCTGTAGATCATCCCCCGCGCGATCGACTACTTCACTGGCAAGGCGCTCGAGTATGAGGATTTCGATGATGAAGATGATTTCGAGGACATCGATGAAGATGATGAGGACGAAGAGGACGAGTTCGAGGATGATGTATGTTTGTATCCGGGTCCTTTCGCTCGACGATTCGTTACTAATGCGTCTTCGTAGGAGTCCGACTCTGAGGCTGAGGCTCCTGCGAGGCGACGCGGCCCGCCGAAGGGCCGTGGCGCTGGCGCGACCGCGGGTTCTAACCCCGAGGAGTGCAAGCAGCAGTAATCGAGCGGCACTCGGCTCCTACTGGTATCCCCTTGTTTTCAATCGGGCACCCTGCGCCAAGTGACGAGACCGCGTTACATTTTGCGCCTTCATCCTTCATTGACCCTGCTTATGGCCCCATTTGTTCGCTTCAAGTCGACATCTCAAGGTTCCCCCCGTCTGCTGCTGGCACGTAAAGCAAAGTTGTAATCACCGTTCCTTCAACTGTATCACCCCTGTCCGAACTTGGTTGTGCGCTGCTGTTGTTACTTCCCGAATCCACGTCCGTTCACCACCCTTGATGCACTCGAACCGAAATGCTCTCCTCCCGTAATGGCCTCGCATGTACTTGAGACCCTCGCATATTTCCCTGGACAAATGAATTCCGTTGGCGTTCTATTAGCATGCATCGTTCGATCTGGGGGCATATGCTAAAGTCACATGCGGCTCGCCAGCCGCGTTGTAAGCGAGTGCATGCTTTCAGACTTAAAAGACTCGGACGAGTGGCAAGAGCAAGCTCATCTGGGTGTAGGTACCTGAGGCCACGGTGCCTGCAGAACACAGATACCGGGACTTTGACTCTTGGAAGAGGCATCAGGAACGTGCCATACCCGACTGATAGAACCGAGCAATACGGTCCACCCTCCGACGTGGCGTTGGCCCAAACCATCTTTTCGGCCTCATCTCAGCCTCGCAGTGAGTGGCCTCGTGTGCGAAGTAGCCGACATACATACTTGGAATCCGCGTACTGAGCCAGACATTGTGCCCCGCGCGCCGCACTTCACAAGTGCGGGACGGGTACTATCCTCCCGAGAACGGCGTCGACTTCAGCACTGAGCCCGGGCCAAGCCCCGTTGAGGAACTCTGCCAGGGCGTGTCTGTCGCGCAGAGTTGTGGGATAGTAGTAGTGCCGGTGGGTCAGAGTCATGCCGTAGAGACCGACCGCGTAGAAGAAGAGCCGCTGCAGCAGATTGAGCGGCAGGCAGACGAGCGGGTTGCGGAGGAACCGCCTCGCGAGCATCGCGAGCGGGGTGACGGCCGCAAAGCCCGCCGCGAGATAGCGTTCGACAGTCTGTGTCTGGAGATGGTCGTGTCAGGCGAACGGTCACGCAAAACACAAGCGATACGGCTGTAGCGCACTTTCGGTCCAAGACCCACGGTAGCGAGGGAGTCGCTGATGTCGTCCGCGAAGAAGATGCTCAGGTAGGCCAGGTCGGCTCTGCTGACCGACTCGATTTCGGGCTGGTGCGTCCGGCCGAGGCCCTTGAGGAAGCTGAAGGCCACGTGGTGAGTGCGGATGTCGTGAAATGCATTGTAGTACCTCCACGCGAGCTTGGCCCACAGGTTCGCGGTGGGAGGAGGTGCAATAGCTACAGCCAGAAATGAAGATTGGACGGTGAGTGAACGTCGACCAGCGTAGAGTACCAGATCGAACTCGACAATACCTTCGAGCGCTCTGCCGTCTCCATACTCATTTATCTCATGCAGGACGCCCTGCTGTACGGTGGCCACTACGCCGCTCTGGAATGCTTTCCCAGCAAGGAGGATGGTGCATAGGTCTCTGTCGTCTCTGAGAGCTTGCGTCCTGAGGCGGGTGCTCTCAGTGAACATGGTCAGGTAGAGCGCGACGAAGCCGTGCATCTCTGCAGGGCCAATCGATGTGAGGAGTGGCAGTCTCCGAGGGGGTATAGCGGCGGAACCGCCTGTGCACAAGGTATGCAGCGCCGACTACCGGGATCGCCCATAGTCGCGTCCACTACGATATCTCGGGCCAATGAGTTACTAACGATGTCTTCTGCTGCGTACGCACATCAAAAGGCGGAGCTTCCTTGGTTAAGGATATCGGTGACGGACTAGTATCTTCACCCGCGGAACGTGCGTCTGGCACGATCGCCGGACTAGGGTCACCGAGTGGAGTGTAGTCGTCTTTGGGATCCGGGGCCATCCTCGATGGTTCAGTCTGTATTCAAGCGCGCACAAGGACGCTATGACTGGGAGTTCGATGCAAGGTGATCAGGTTATGAAGCCGGGGAACAACTTGCCAAACATACTCTAATAGTAGTTCCGAAGTGACTGTGGGAACGTAGCCGATCCAAGTTCCTTGTCCTGATACGTACGTGCAGGTCCGGGTCGGAATTATGGCAGCATCATCATGCGCATGGTACGGGGAGGTGGTACGAAGCACTGAGTTGGAGGCGAGGCGGCGGTGGCGGCGACGGCTGTATTCCTGGGTGGGATCAGTAGCTATTCAAGTTTGTATGCAAAGACTTCCGAGTAACAGTGTGTCCCGCATAGCCTGGTGCGTCTGGTGCCACCAAGATAATTCATAGATGTATAGTAGCACAGGTCCATTCAGTGCCACGCTGGATATATGGGCCATACTTATTGCCTGTCTAGCTCCCATGGAGTACCGAGGACATCGAGGACAGTACTTACAGTGTTACAGTACTTACCCATGCAGATTCTGCCCAATTTGTCCGCCAAAATAGGGGCAGATTTCCCGCGGGGCGCGACAAGCGCCCGTGCCATGAGTCGCGTCTGCGTCGCGCTCGAACTCCGCGCGCATCTGCAGCAGCAGCCACATCTCTCTCCCCGACGTCCACCCACATCGCGCTCGCTGCTCCCAGCATCGATGACCCTATGTCTGGCTTAACGTACTCAGAACTCGCCAATTGGGACGGTAGCTTCTCGGTCTCGGGCTCTCAGGTGGGCAATGGCAACAACACGCGCGAGCCAACTGCGGAGCCGCCCTCGACTACCTCCATCTCAAGGTCGCCTAAGCCTCGGTCGGCTCCGACGTCGGCTAGTATCGCGAAGAAGGATCTCGCTGGCGAACGCGGGTCTGGTTCGAAGCGACCTGTCTGGTCTTACGTGCCTCACACTTCCCTATCTGCTGCTGTGGCGAACACCCCTCCAAGGAGAGACAAAAAGGAGGCGAGCGGGATGTTTGCGGATGACGCTCGGAGAAGCGCAAGCATCCCGACACCGCAAGCGAGGCTAGACGCTCCTGAGAAGGTATGTCTGTGCGGGCGGGCAGGCGGGGCGCGGGAGACATAGATGGGAAATTGACTGCACCTCGCGTTGCGCGTGGGTACGTCTCTTCCAGGGCCGTCACTACTCTCCTCCCGCACGCCAGAGTCAAAACTTCAAGTCCGACTCTGTAAGGCACTCCAACTGATCTCAACATGGACGCGAACTCAATTGGAATGTCTCCAGGCTGCGAGATATCGCCCTGGCCATCCTGTAGTACCGGGAGATGCACCAGCAAAGCGACAAACTACCTCCGCCGCCGCCAACCCAGAAGACTCACGCGCGAGCATGTCAAATCCTAAACAAGCTACTACCTCTTCTCCCAGCGTACGTTTCCAAACTCCCCCGTCGCGATTCATGGAGGATATGTCCCTGGTAAGCAATCGTGCTGCAATCGCTGGTCTTCCGAGCCCATGTCCAACTTTTCCTGCGATCTTGTAGCTATGTAACCCGCAGATGACCTTACAGCAATTGCTCGACACAATGGCTGAAGCCGCGCAGTCATCGACCACCAGCAATCCGGTACCCTTGCGCGATCCCTTGGCGGACGAGGACGGCGGATCGCTTGACGCAGATGGCGAAACCGATCATGAAAGCGCGGTGTCGGTATATGCCGTCCAAAGTGCATCACAATCCTCTAGCTCGAGCAAGGGGATTGAGGCAGCCACATCCGTAGGGGTAAATGCATGTTTGTAATGTGTCAAACTGACATTGCACCATAGTTGTTCGACGTTAGAGACTCCACGGAGTCGACGGCGATCTCGCATGGTCGTGCGCCTAGTTGGGAGCGTACAGTGAAGCATCCTACAGCGTCCTACTCTCATGAATTCCTCGAAGCGTTCCAAGAGTACTACGTCTCCCGCTCGGTGAGTCTCTCGACGTATTTGCAACCTGCATTTATTCATGGTGTTCTTCAGCCTTCCCTGCAGAGCGACGAGTCTAGCCCGCAGAGCCGTGCTGAGATAGCGGGTCCAAGTCATCATGTAGTACCGCCAGGCTACCCTGGCCCCGACTCCGAGTCAGCTCAACCTTCACTTCTCGTGGAGCAGAGTGTGAGGCATTCTTGACACTTGCAGTGTATTCAGCAGAACTGATATAATCTCAGTCGTCCGACCGCAGAAGTCCCTCGATCTTCCAACTGAGCCCCCTCACAAGTCCCACAGCCTCCATCGTATCACTGCGCCCGTCCCCAGCGAAACGGCGACGCCTCAACAAACCGTATGTCGTCATCCCACCTCTTCCCGCCTCCGTTCCCCGGTCCGCATACAAACCTGCACGCACCATCCCCGCGCTGCAACACGGGTCCGTCGAAACAGACTACGCTGCGCAGCTCGGGGACGTTCTGAACCAAGCTTCGGCGGCGAACGCGCAATACATGAACTACACGCCGTCTTCGTTCGCGCGGCGGTCTGAGCGGCGGTCTGTGAAGCGCGACGAATCTGCAGTGATGATGTCTCCGACGAAGCGCCTGCCTGCCGGGAAGCCGTTGGCTTCCTCTGCAACGGTACCTAGGAAACGCGGTCGTCCGCGCGGTTCGACCAACAAGCCAAAGGCGGGACCTACGCCCGCGCCCGTACCTGCACCTATCCAAGCGCCCGGGCCCGCCTCCGCGACTCAAGCGCCCGGGCCCTCCAGCGAACCAATCGAAGTTGAAGAGCAAGAGCAACAGCAGCAGCACGGCCCCGCAGACATCCTCGAGCCCTACTTTCCGTCTTCGCATGTTGATATCGGCGAACTTCCGACGCCTTCGTCCCGCGCGTCGTTCTTGGTCGGGTTCAGGGATTATTTCAAGGAGAGGATGCCGATGGTGCGGCGTCCTACTGGTCCGAGCGCGAGTAAGGGGAAGGCGACCGCAGTTGCTGCCACAGCAGCCAAGCCGACGAAGACAACCCCGCCGCTTCCGAGGCGCACGCAGTCGAAACAAGCTCACAACTCTACCGTCGCGATTGTCTCCCAACCGTCCGTGGCGACGCGTACGGCCACTACAACCCCTGCCGCTACGCATATAACGCCTGTCCTCGTTCGTCCTTCGCCGTCAAAGTCCTCATCGTCTCTCAGCGCACCAGAGCCTGCTCCTCTCGCCGCCTACCAATCACCTCTTGTCCCTGCATCTGCTGCAATCTCCGCTCCACCCTCGCAGCCATCCCCTCCCGCAGCACCTCCGGCCATCTTCAGTACCAGCCAGAGCGGGATAACGAGCGGCCTCGACCTCCTCGCAGACTACGGCTCCTCCGACGAAGTTTCCGACTCGAACAAGACCAGGACGAGCGACGACATCCCCAGTGCTCCTCGCCCTCCTATGGCCCAGGTTGACTCTGTAGGACTGAGTCCGGAGACCTCACAGCAACCGGCAGGCATCATGCAGTTTCACCACGTGTCACAGTACGCGCTCTCGCTCACTGGAAACCCGGCGGGCGTCGCAGACATGTTCGCGGCGGAGAAGGCGCTCCGCGACATGCACCAGCTCAACGTCGTCGGATTCCACCACAATCTGGAGGGCATCAATGGCATGCCGCCGGAGCTGTACTTCGCGCCTCCGGACTTCGAGATGCACTACGAGAACGGTGGCGGGCTGGAGATGAGCCACCCGTGGACGCCGGAAGACCATCCGGACGTCCCGTCGCATGCCAACGCGACAATCGACCCGTCTCTACTCGGTGGTGTACTTGGCCCTTCACCGGATCTCCGTCCTCTCACGCCGTCGCCTTCCCCTGAAGTCGGGCCCTCGAGGGTGTGCGAGAGCTCCGGGGCACAGGTTCGGAGGATCTCGCCCGGGGCTTCGTCGGTGTCGCGGTCGGCGTCTGGCTCGCAGCACGCCGCACGGACGGCCAGCACTACCTCAGATGATTCGGAGTCTGACGGGGGCGAGCCAGTGTCTGCGAAGCGGAGGAGGGTGCAGGCACAGCAACAGCAACAGCTCCCGATTCGACTCCGGGTCGAGCAGGAAGAGGAGAGCCCGAAGCGTCCGCGCCGACTGACCGAGCGTGCGCTGGCGCACTACTACGAGTCAGACCATACGGACGAGGAGCGACCTCTGAAGAAGGCAAAGGAACTCGGTAACGGCAAAGGGAAAGGGAAAGGCAAGGGAAAAAGCAAGGCCAAGGCGACGGTTAAGACCAGTGCCTCGTTTGACGATATGGCCAGCTTCAGGGAGCTCGCGGAAGAGCCGACGTTCTGCCACCAGTGCAGGAGCAAGAACCGGCGCGAGAAGATGCGCTGTACGGTGATCAGGGACACGGGCGACCAGTGCGGCCTGCGCTATTGCGAGCGCTGCATCGAGAATAGGTACGTCTGCGCCTCTCGATCGTCGTCATTGCTATGGATGCGTGTACGATGGATGTCGATGCTAAGTGACGTTGGGATTGCAGGTACCCAGAGATCGCCTTCAATGCGTATGCGGTGCGCTTCGTCTGTCCACGCTGCCAGGATGCATGCAACTGCACTGCATGCTGCGCGCGTCGTGGCGAGACATACATCTCCGCGCGCGTCGGGAAGCTGCCCCCCGCGGGCTCTGCCGAGGCCCTCGCACTCGTCGCGGAGGCGGAGGCGGCCGGCAAGCCGACTTTCCCTCCACGTACCGCACGGACGGCCTCCGCTGTCCCTGCGCCAGCGCCGAAGATGGATCTGGTGGGAGGCCAATACTTCGGTGTCATATATGGCCTTGGAGGAGAGCGCGTCGGGTCGGGCTTCGTGGGTGAGGACAACCGTGGCATTGTGGTGAAGAACCCCCGTTCGCCGGTGCGCCGTCGACCGAAGGTCGTCGCCTATGTCGGGAAACCTCGCCGCCACGCTGTTCCTCCACCACGTGCGGACAAAGCGGCGACAACCGTTGACCCTGCTGCTGTTCAAGCTGGGGTTGTTGCTGCTCCCTCACTCCAAGCTGCACCCGACGCGAATGACGCCGCCAGTCCTCACTCTGGTATTCCTCTCACTGGCCGATCAAACGTACCAGCGGCCCAAGGTGATGCGGCACCTCAGCGCAGGATGTACGTCGGAGACCGCTCTGTACTGGACAAGGGTACCTACGTCCCGTTGGACGTGCTCTTCACGCGCCTGGCCGTCGAAGAAGAGAGCGACCGGTCGCACGAGTGGAACGCCCCGTCCTCGGACCCGGCGTCCGCCCAGGGAGACGGGCTGCCGGGAAGCGACCCACAGCCTGTGGGGTCGAGTCCAGCCCGGGCGCCCTCGCGTGACGACCTCCAGTGGGCGATCGCGCTGGCGTTGCATGCCGTTGAGGTCGATGCGGTGAAGAGCTGAGCTTGATGTCTACATCGGCTTCTTCTTCTGTGGCTTGTTTTGCGGTCTAGTCCATACTATAGCTTGATTGGTACACAGTTGCAGCTTGGACGCGGTAGGATAGTATATAGGACATGATGTACGGTCCGCCAGTAATATCCTGTGTAAACGTATATTTCCTAAATGTATATCTCCGCGTTGTAATATATCGCGAGGAGCTCTCGCCGTTCGGTAGCGGTACTGACTGTCGTTCGATCTCATCGCTCATCTGGGGCAGAGAACCCCGTGCATACGCATTAGACCGTATCGGCCGCTCTTACTTCAAGCACACAAACTGAGCTTAATTCGTCGCTCCCGCCTCAGGGCGAAACTCGCTTCCTACGGATGAACGACTATTTCACATGATCATCGATCAGTCTTCAGAGAGGAGAGGTAACTGCCAGCTTCAAGCTTCAAGCTTCAAGAGTCGTTTCACTTGGCAAGGGATGCTCTCCCGCGGCGAACTGCGGGAGACTCCGGAGGCTCTATCTGTATGTCCAGAGCATAGAAGCCGTTGGAAATCGAACCCAGTCCGACGCCGTCTTCATTGTTAGCGTCCCATACAGCGAAGTGCAGGGTGACAGCACCAGACTCCGCGGACGGCCCTTGAAAGCGCTTGGTCCCGTCCTGCCATGCGTCGACGTGGTCACAGGAAGCCCGAACGGCGAGGAGTTTCTCCTGGGACGTCTCTTCTAGCTGCAGTGAGTGGTTATCAACAGACTCAGCGTTCGGTCAATCAGAGGTTGTATGTCCGAGTCGGCTCACCTGTGCTATACCCTGCCACGTGTAAAATCTTGTCCTGACCACGCGACAGAAGCATGCAGCGCATGTCTGCGATACCGATCGCCCTCCGCCGGTGCTTGGCAAGCGGATACTGTGATGACAATAACATACCGCGACGCATGGCGAAGCCTGAAGCTATGTGAGGCAGGCCTGGGAGAACGCGGGAAGAAGTGAACGGGCTGCATCTCTCCGTTCCTGACGATCACGTTCGGGTCGATGTCGAACGCGCGCTCGCGCAGATGTGCAAGCGTCCAAGAAGGGCAGGGGACGCAATATCCCACCTCCGCGGGAGGACGCCCGAGAACGGTCATCGCCGACTCGACTTGCAGGCGCTGGTACGGGGTGCAGACGTCCTGGAGCACCAGGGACGCACGGAAGTCGGCGCTGTTGAGTCTGGATGGATCCAGGAGCGCGATGCGGGGGTGCTGCGAAGATCTTCGAATGGTCTGTCCGCCGGCGCCGTATGTCATGTCGGTATACGAGGACGAGGGCATACGCGCCGTGGTGCGCTGAAGTATGTTCCCAAACATGGCATCCAACTCGGCGCTGATATACTCGACGAGGTCGTCCAGGTCGTACGAGAGCCTTCGCTCCGTCTAGAACCCGCCGGCGAAGTGAGTCCGTGCTGTATCGTGGGCAGAGAGGATGAGGGCCGGGAGACGACCACTGGGATTATGACACGCGAGAATGGCAGATTTGGCATCCGAAGGACCGTCTCTCCCCCGGAAACGCTGATTGTAGAGGGGCAGCGTGGTATAGATTCCGTAGCTCGTACGGGTGTAAAGTGGAGGGCCGGAAAATTGCAGTCCCAACATCTTAGAGAACGTGCCGAGCGGTATAGGTGGGAAGCCTTTGGACAGCTGAAAGTCCATGGGGCTTGACGCAAAGAGGTAGGCGGAAGTGGATGCGCGAAGTTCGTCGGTCGATACCCTTTGAAGAGCTGGAAAAGGATTCTTCACTATATCTTTGAAGGGCAGTGTGAAGCCCCACGATAGGAGGGACTGGTCTGGTATGCGCCCCATGATCTCCTCCTGGAGCCTCACGAACGCCTGGCGGCCCTCTCCATACTGACGCCAAAGATGCCCATCAAACAGTACGCCTGGTCCTCGACACGGGTCGTCTCCCGTTGCGAGGCCCAAGACATTCGTCGGGCGACGCTGACGGAGTGCAGTGGTCGCGTGCGGAGCAGTATGTCCAAGTCAATTCCCGTCAATTCCTCGATTACCTTCGCAAGGCTCCCCTTGGTGCCGACCATGCGCCAGTCGTCCGACAGGAAGATGTTTCGCCGCGGTACGATGAGCTCCTGGAGCGTCCAGCCGCGGGAGAACCACACGCTACGGCGGAATGACGACCCTTGGCGCGTGCGAAGTCGCAGCAGCGCCTGGTCTTGTCGCTCAGGCGCCCCCGTATGATCTCAAGTAGCTGAGAGTCATCGTCCGCAGGAGCTTTTTGAAAGGCCCATCGTGCCGCAGCATGAATCGCCTGCAGGTCCTGTGGCCAGCGTGAGAACACTCACACCCCCTGGTCCGAATGAACAGTCCCTGATTCACCTGGAAGTTCTGTTCCCCCGCATGATTCCAGACGTGCGATAGGATGGCATAGGTTGCGTTGGTGGGATCTTGCACGAAAAGGAACTGATAGGTGGCCGCATTGAGCAGCCACATTACACCTACTGTCTTTGCCGTAGCTTTATATATTGTGAGTGGCAGAAACAGTGCGACAGCTACGCGCTGTGGACTTGCGGAAGATTCAGCGGCGAAAGACGGTACCGCTCGAGTCCGCTTGGGCGAAGGCAGTGGGCACTGGGGAAGACTGGAAGGTGCCAGTATTGTTCATGCCGTACGCCCCTTTGTATCTTAGACAAATGGAGCGCGGAAGAAGACCGGACCAGTGAATCGGGGCATGATGGATCTGTCAGAGCTACTGTACAGATGGTAATACAGTAACTTGACAATGAGAATCGCAGCGCATGCCCCAGTGCGCAGCAATGCCGAAAAAGCCGAAACACCTCACAACAGTGGTCATGAAGGAAAATACGGGATGCTGGAAGAGCAGAAGGATTTTATCGACCCTCATCGACGTACTACTTGCAGCTCTAGACGAGGCAAGACTGGTTCGCATGGAAGAAGGACAAAAGGCTACACTGAGCGGGAGTCGAACCCGCGCCGCTTGCTTGGAAGGCAAGCATGATACCGTTTCACCATCAGTGTCTTGCACGAAGGGGCTTACGCTTATATATGAGGGCTCTAGGGTTACAGTACTATCGCTTGCTATACCGCGTCCGCCGTCAACTAACACCCTTGAAGCCTGCACATAATCCCAGTCATGCTTAAAAGCCGCAGCCGAATGAGAATAATATTGCAGGGTAGACGTAGTTATGTGAAGCGGTCCCTAGGCTATGTATGCAAGATCGGTCCCTGAGGAGAGCAACCTGTAGACTTCGAGAAGATAACGGCAAAACCAGTATGATCAATAACAAAACTTATGTCCATCCATGCATAAGGAGAAAGAGAGAGTGTGTGTATGCCGGTGCTACAGAGCACCATGGCAGCAATGTCCATGAGAGTTGGTCTTCTCTGGTCCTTATTGGGCAGCCTTGATCAGGTCCGCTGCCTTCTCAGCGACGCCGTAGAGCGTGCTAGACAGGTGCGCGCTGACTTGGATCGGCAAGACCGACGCGTCAACGACGCGCAGGTTCAGCGTGTCGTACACCTTCAGTTGCGCGTCGACCACACCTGCAAGCCGCCTACTGTCAGCACCAGAGTCATGACAACAAGGAGGAGGGAGGACAGCGCGCTTACCGCCGAGGCTCCGCTTCATCATCGCAGCGGTCCCGATGGGGTGCGCGACGGAGGAGAAGCCGCTGTTCCCGGACTTGTTGATCCAGTTCTTCCAGTCCGCGTCCGAGCCCCCGTCAGCGTTGTTCGGCACGGTGTTGAACCCTGGGATCGTCTCCCCTGCGGCGGACAGCGAGCTGCAATTGCGCGCTGATCAGACACATACGGGGGCGCGCACTGGATGGAGAAGTGGCTTACCTGAGAGGCGGGGTAGCGAGGAGCTTCCGGGCGAGGCGCGCGCCGGCGATCTGTACGGAGAGGTCGAAGTCGACGCTGAAGTAGTTGACGTTGATCGAGGGTTTGGCGAATGGGTTGTTCGACTGTGCGCCCAGTGAGTGACGTTAACACTACCGGTGCAATGGTGAAGACATACCTGGATCGTGACGGAGCCTCTGCTAAACGGGAGGAGTTGCCACATGTCGATGCCGAGGTCGCTAAATTGCAGTCAGTATATGTGAGCAACGGAGGGCTCGGACTGTGACACATACGTCGGGTAGCCGCTGTCAAAGAACAACTCGGCAACAGGCGCTACGTGCGGAAGATGCTCTGTCAGTTCCCTCATGATCCGAGCGAATCGTGCAGCCGGACCAACCGTTGTGGTTGATGATGAGGTCGGCCTGCGTCTGGTAGATGGTGTTCAGCGCGTCGGCGGAGAGCGCAGAGCCTGCTTGCGACTGAGCCCAGGCCGAGATGGACGACTGAATCTGTTGTACTGCCGTGGCTGCCTTGCTTCCGAAGAGCTGGTAGATGTTCGGGAACGCGATCGCGTCCGTAGGCCCGCGTCCGCCTTGGCTGAATCCGTTCCCCTTGGCTCCGAGCGAGTTCATGGTCTACCGCAGTATCGCGTGTCTCGTGAGCCTACCGAAAACCCCGTCAGTTTGTGCAAGAACTGACCTGCTCCTGGAGGTTCTTGCCGACGGTCTTCAGGTCAACGAGCGTGTTGATCCCCAGCGCGCCGAGAACCTCCGAGTCCCCAATACCCGAGAGCTGCAGGAGGGCAGGCGTCTGGATGGCGCCAGCGGCGAGGATGACCTCCCTCCGCGCAAACGCCCGGTACCGGCTGCCACTGCCATCGGACGCGGCGAACTCGGCGCCGGTGGCGGTGAATGGCGCACTGCTGCCGTTGAAGAGGACCTTCGTGGCCATGTGCTCGATGAGGAGCGTCCATCCTTTCCGGCTGTTCTGCACAGGCGTATAGTACGCCTCGATCGAGGACGAGCGGTGGTCGTCAGCGTGCCAATTCAGACTCTGCGCAGACCCCAGCTCAGCGAAACGAGCACCCGAGAACAGTGAGGTAACGCACGAGAGGCGTGATCGAGACGCAGTTCGGCGTGCCGCCGTTCAGGTCCCGGTAGTGCGGCATGCCGGTGACGTTGACGACGGTGTCGACGAACGCCTTCATCTGCGGCCCACCGTACATGAGGTCCGGGTACGTCACCTGCACCGGACCCGACGTGCCATGGTACGACGCGATCGAGTCCGCGCCCTTGGCGCGCTGCTGGTCATTCGGCGCCGAGAACGTCTCCGCCTAGAAGATGCACGCCTATTAACGCGTGCTGCTGGGGTGAAGGGCGTAAGGCCGGGACGGACCTTCTTCATGTACGAAAACAAGCTGTCCCAGTTCCAGCCGACGCTGGCCTCCTCGGGCTCGAGCAGCGCCGAGAACGCGTCGTACTGCGCGTTGAGCCCGCGCGTCCAATGTCCGCCATTGATCGAGCTGCTGCCTCCGAGCGTCTTACCGCTGCGTCCCTTGGTCAGCTCCATGTACACGCAGGCGCAGCGTGAAACATGCATACCCGTGGATGACCTTTCCTCGATCTGCCGGCCACGCCCAGTCGAGAGGCCCGCCGAACGCGGCGCTGTACTCGTAGATGTCGTACACTTGTGAATTCGTCCTGTCGTCGCCGCCCGCCTCGATCATGAGCACCGTCATCGCAGAGTTCTCCGCGAGGCGCGCGGCGACCGTCGTGCCAGTCAGACCGCCACCGACGACGATGTAGTCGTACGTCTTGCCATTCGCTGATGTCGGGTCGCTTGTGATCCCAGAGGAGGCACGTTTCTGCGTGTGAGGTACGGCGGACGCGCAGCTCGCGAGCAGGGCTGCAGCCGCGAGGGCAGCGAGGGGGCGCGAAATAGCAGGCATGGAAGAGACCAGAAAGGGAGAAGGCTACAGGTCCGCCACTGCGGCCTGATATACGTCGTCGGACGCGGCTGTCAGGACTGTCGTACGGCGTGAACGGGTGGTCGCGGGGGTGCGCTGTCCATCTGTTGCGGTCATCTCTGACCGACTGACCAGCGGACGCGGGGAATGCTATGGGCAGCGCGTGTTTCACCGATCGGTTCCTGCCTGTGGCTGTGAGAGCGGGGTCGAGAGGCCATTGTTCCTGTGCTGGAGGAGTGCTTCCTGTATGTACGGTGCTTGGAGGCAGATGCTACGAGAGTGGGAGTTTATCACCCGTGGTACTGCGCGGGACATAACTGAGCTGTCTCATGTTGAATCTGTTGGCATCATGGAGTAAACCCATCGACATCGTCAGGAGTCGCATGGGTACATACGAGCAAAGGTCCAGCAGAGCTGAGCCTCGTACATTACACGGCGCTGAGCAAGGAGTTCATGGGGCATCCGGCCCGGTGAGTACGGTCGTGGTGCAGGACTTGGCCGGAGCACAGCATGATCGGCGTCGCGCGACTTTGATCCGTACTCTCCTGTATGCCATCGATCTCCGCCCTCTGGAACACTCTCCGTCGCGGCCTCTCCGCCCCAGCCATGTCTGCCGCCCTCACCCTCACCGTCTCCACCACCGCAGCCCAAGACTCTAGTCAGCACGCAGCACCGCCCGCACTTAGACGCCATGCTCGATACTGGCTCGACGACGGCTCGCTTGTCGTCCGCGCGCAGGACGACATCTACAAGGTCCACCGCACGCTGCTGCACAGACACTCCAAGGTCCTTGCGTCATTGAGTCCATCTGCGGATGCTGAAGATGAGAAGGGCGGGAGAGCGGACGGGCTGGTCGTTGTGCACATCCCGGACGAGCTGGAGGTGAGGAGCGAGGACTTCGAGGCTCTGCTTGAGCACCTATATCATGACTCGTGAGTCGCTCCTCTAACTACGCGGGTGCCGCATTCAACAAGATGCTCAACCCAGAAATTCGCGTGTGCAGACCCGTAGATGAGTCCGCACCTTTCTCAAAGGTCGCGTCGGTGCTTCGAGCGTCATCCAAGGAGCAGCTCGACTTCCCAGCGATACACACGCTGGCACGATATCGTATGGAACAACTGTTCCCCACAGGCCCCCAGCCTTCTTTTACCTCGCCACATGCGGAGGAGGCGCTATCGCTCGCCGTGACGCATGACATACCCTCAGTGAGTTCCGTTCAAGCGGAGGACCGTCCATGCCTGGCCGCAGGCCGTAGATCATGTGCGACGCTTTGTATGTAAGAGGAGCTTTGCTATCCATGGCCTTGACCAGTTGCATCCCTGTCTATTTGCGGGTGGATGCGGCAGGCATGGACGAGCTGAACGTCGGCAGACTGCCTCCCTCAATGAACTTACGTACCCTTCCCCCAGATACGCAAGGCACTGTACTATAGCATCGCGACGCATTCGCACGACGCCGACGCCGACGAAGTCGCGGACGGCTCCCAGTCGACATCGTCAACCCACCGGCCAACCCCGAAGCTCTCTCCGGAGCTCTCAGCGCGCTGCGACGCCCTCCTCGAACAACTAGTCTCGCACTTCACACCCATCCTCTTCACAGTCGCGACGGCGGGCCACATGGCGTGCACAGACGTGTTCGCTGAGAAGTGGATGCCGCTCGTGATCCAGCCCGCGCTGGACGATAATGGGCTATGTCGGCCGCTCGAGACGCTCGAGCGGATCATCGCGATTGACTGGGCGGCGGAGGGTCTGTGCGGGGAGTGTGTGAGGGACAAGAGGGAGGAGTGGAGGGGCGAGCAGAGGGAGGTGTGGGCGCGGATGGATGGGTGGTTGAGTTGATCGGTGTGGTCGATGTGACCTGATAGAAAAGAACCCAAGAACAACAAGTACTGTAGCAGTAGACGTCGACATGATATCGGTCCAGGAGTCGACGGAGGAGTAGGATGTATGTATCAAAGTCGATCTCACCGGCGCCGTTGCTGGCAGACTAGTCTTTGTATCTCTTCCCGTCTACAGAAGTCCTGTAAAGCTTCTTGTCGGTCCCTGTGCGCACAATGCCCGTTGAACAGAACATCGAAGCCGATCGGGAAAACGACTCGGAGAAGTTGTTCGATGTCCCGTCTTCGAAGGCGACACCATACATACGATGACATCGTCATAAGACAGCTGCTGCACTACCCGAATAGTACTACGCAATACAGTAGTCTCATATATAAGGCTGTCATTCTGGCACCTCGACTTGTTCCGCCTTCACGTTTCCTCCCCGTCCTCCGACAGACTCTCAGAGGATCTCCCTACTGCGCCTGCCTCACCACATGCACTCACCATCCTTGTGCGGAAGAGTCGCGCTCACCATCACCCATCCCTTGACCTTATTTGTCGACATGGGGGCGCATACATCCACCTCTTCCGGGTGTACATAGCGGCACCTGTGAGGATCTACGCTGCGGCTAACAAACTGTAACGTTCACTGTGCCAGAGCCCGCCGTATACTCGATGTCCTGGAGCTTGGCGACACACAAGCCGGCGGCGGAGTGGGTTGTAGAGGTTTGGTCATAGTGAGTCCTGGACACGGATGCTCGCTTATACGACCGCTGGATGTGGATCGGCGTGAACGCGTGCCACAGACGCGTTATTTGTCTCTGTTGGGGACGGCGCCAAGTGTCCCATCATGACGCGTTCGACCGCGTTGCTCCCGGTACGACTCTCGCTCAAGCCTCAGACACCGACCTCGTCCTTGAATACATCCATAGGGTACCGACGACACCGCAGTTGACATGCATCCTGAAAGAGTCATCTGCCAAGACGGCCGCTCCACAGGGTGAATGCACGAGCTCACCCGTGTCTTGACCTTTCTCCTCGTGTTAACAACGAACGGACCTCAATCCCTTGTTAATAGGTATGCGCTTTCACTGAGATGTTGTACCAGTACTTCCCGTTGAATGCAGGCGCTGAGAACAGCCGACGGGGTGAAGCTGAAGATTTGACGCCGTGCTGTTGAGGTTGAACTGGCAGTGGTCGCGGTCTCCATCCGCTCACTGGTCCGTGGGGCAGCCGCGCAAAGTGAGTGTAGCCCACAGGTTCAAATCACTCTGTCGCCCGGCGTTCCGACCTTGCAGCGCATCGACTCTATTTATCGTTGCATATTCTGGCGCTCGGACCTCGCTCGTCTCTGGTCGTCTGCATGCTGGCCCCTGGAGACACCGGCGAATGAGGCGGCAATCTCTGGCCTTTCTTTGCTGCTGACCTTTTCGCATGCTCTTGCCCGTGGATGCGCTGCTGATCCTCGCGAGTGCTTCTCCTGCTGCGACTGAAGGCGCCGTTTCGAAGACCTACACCACTTGGCAGCGGTCGAGCGGCCCCCTTCCGCTGGCATTGCGGTACCCGCACATCTGGTGCTCTACTCCGGTGACTGGCCCTGCTGCTCGATCTCTATATACTGGTGTCCCCAGCGGCGCCATGGCGCGCTCCGCATCGCCAGCCTGAGCTAGGGGATGCGTTGCATGTAGCAGCCCTCGCGTGGCACGTGACCGACGCGACCCCGACCGTGGGAAATAGTTTGGTGAGAAAAGCGCATTCGCTCGTCATTTGGGACTCGGGGACTGGGCCCCTGACACCGTCGTGGCGGATTTGCTCGCTCCTGGGTCGCGCTCCTGCTCTTCTCGATAACATCTCGCGTAGCTGGACTATAAGATCCAGGAAGGGCTCTGTCTCTCCGACGCATCTCCTGTACCATGGCCGCCTCGGAACCTCCAGTCGTTCTCCCCACTCTTGACCGCCTCGGCGTCACCTCTGTCCCCGCCGATGTAGATGCCCAGAAGGTGGCCAAGCTCTGGCTGGACTCGTTCGCACAGCAGGTCGCGAGCAACAACATCGATGGCATCCTCTCGCACATCGCGAGCGACGGCTGGTGGCGGGACATGCTCGCCCTCACCTGGGAGTTCCGCAC
This sequence comes from Pilatotrama ljubarskyi, assembly GCA_022385805.1. NCBI lineage: Eukaryota > Fungi > Basidiomycota > Agaricomycetes > Polyporales > Polyporaceae > Pilatotrama > Pilatotrama ljubarskyi. The sequence continues at coordinate 63,489 of MU277749.1, read as the reverse complement.
CTTCCACGGACACGCCAAGATCCGCAAGTTCCTGGAGGATCGCCTCGCGTCCGCGAAGCTGTCCGCGTTCAAGCTCACCTCGACGAAGCTCGAGACTCCCTACCCCGATCTGGCGTGGATCCTCGCTGGTTTTGATTTCGAGACCGAGATCGGGCTCGGGAGCGGCTATTTCCGTCTCATTCCTACCGCGGATGGGCAGTGGACCGGCTTCACTTTCTATACGAACTTGGAGGAGATCAAGGGACACGAGGAGAAGACGGGCCCGCGTCGCAATTTCAAGCCGAACCACGGCAGATGGCTCGACGAACGCGAGCGCGAGAGGCAATTCGTCGACGGGGACCCGACGGTGCTGGTCATTGGTGCTGGCCAGAGCGGTTTGGACGTCGCGGCGCGGCTCAAGCTGCTTGATGTGCCGACACTCGTCGTCGAGAAGAACAACCGCATCGGAGATCAGTGGAGGTACCGCTACCAGGCTCTGTGCCTGCACGATCCGGTTTGTGAGTACAGTCTCAGTAGTCATGCTAGCGTGTCACCAATTTGTCCTCCCAGGGTATGACCATATGCCGTACATTCCGTGAGTACACTAGTTGCTCTGCATGTGCCGCCCTCACGCAGGGCGCAATAGCTTCCCATCGTCCTGGCCGGTCTATACCCCCGCGCACAAGCTCGCCGGCTGGCTCGAGAACTTCGCAGAGGCGATGGAGCTCAACGTCTGGACGTCCTCCACGGTCACCAAGGCTGAGCAAGACGCGAACAACGAGTGGAACGTCACCGTGGAGAAGGCAGACGGCACAACACGCGTCTTCCACGTCAAGCACCTCATTTCTGCGATCGGCTTGGGAGGCAACAACCCGAACATCCCGGAAATCCCTGGTAGGGAGGAGTACCAGGGTCAGGTATTGCACTCGATTTATCACAACACGGCGAAGGACCACATTGGCAAGAAGGTCGTCATCGTCGGCGCGTGCACTTCGGGTGCGTCCCGTCGATTGGTTGTATGTGATGACCATGACTCACTGAGTCCATAGCCCACGATATCGCGGCGGACTACGTCAACCACGGAGTCGGTGAGGATATTGCCTGTCACAAAATGTGCTACATCGGTTGGCTCATCTCGTCTAACCGATGTAGACGTTACCATGTACCAGCGCGAAAGCACGTACGTGATGACGACCAAGGAGGGCGGCCCGCGGATCTTTGGCAGTATGTAGAGAGTGTTCTTACGCTTCTGACTTCTGCGTTGCTTATGCGTCCTCCCGTAGAACTCTGGTGGGAAGGAGCGTACCCGCCGGATACTGCTGACCGTGTCGACGCGTCAATGCCCATCTGGGTCAACGAGCAGATCGGGAAGCGGACGACCCAAGAGATCGCGGAGGCAGACAAGTGCGTCATCCCGTCTATTTCCCCTTGCTCTCGCGCTGACGGATGCGCAGAGAGCTCCTTGATGGGCTGAAGCGAGTCGGCTTCCGGACGAACCTCGGGCACGAGGGCGGCGGCTTCTTCGCGCTTACGCGCAGGCGCGGTGGCGGGTACTACCTGGACGTCGGCGCGTCGCAGATGATCATCGACGGCAAGATCAAGCTGAAGAACGACAGCGTCATCAAGCAGTACACCAGGACCGGATTTGAGTTTGAGGACGGCAGCACCATCGACGCGGACGTCATCCTCTTCGCGACCGGGTATGAGAGGTCGCCTCCTCGGGACCCTTCCCTTCGCTGACGCACAGGTGCTCGTGTATAGGTTCGCCAGCCCGGTCATCAGCCTCGCGAGGATCTTCGGGAAGGAGCTCGCGTCGCGCGTCAAGCCTGTATGGAACCTGAACGACGAGGGCGAGCTGCGCACGGCGTGGCGCGACTCGGGCGTGCCAAACTTCTGGTTCATGATGGGCAACCTCGCGTGGTGCCGATTCCACTCGAAGCACCTCGCGCTCCGTGAGTGCCTTCGCATGTGTCGTGAAGATGAGGAGAGATCGCTGATTTTCGCCTGCGTCCTGCGTCGTTGCAGAAATAAAGGCGCAGGAGTTGGGCTTGTTCCCGGGGAACGAGGCTCGGTATGTATGATGTCTATTACGGTGCGTGTAGAACAATGGGTGTATCATAGAGATGAAACAAAAGAGACAAGAAGCCGTCCACTTGGTGCATTCTTGACGTTGTTTGGGTCTGTCCGGTGTGCGAATGCTGTCGGAGTGCCGACGCGCAGCATGACTTCTTCTAGCCTACCTGCTTCACTGCTTCGTCGCGGTTGACGCGCATGCACGCCTCTGACGAGCGAAGACGGCGCCTCGCACAAGTCAGGGCGTCGATCTTCTCTGGGTACACGAAGACTCCGCTATCCGAGCTCCTGCGACTCCTTATTGCATCTGGCTCTGAGCGGTCGCTCAGCATTCTAAATTGCCGACCGTCGCATCCGGTATAAGCAATGCTTGGAGTTCACGCGCATCCTTTGTCTGCGGTGCTTCCTCATCAAGACACGAGCGGGCCTCCGTACCCGCGACATCTGCGCCGCAAGAGGATATGGTCTACATCACGAGGGGTACTGTGCACCGCACCGACAGCCGGGCTTTTCTCCACAACCCTGACAGTTGGTGTCTCAGAGCTTCCGAGGGGTCTCTGCCGCGGTTCTCATGACGCTTCCTCTTCCGTTCACAGGCTTATCTACCGCTTCCCGGTCTCGGGGATGCTCTCGTCGAGGACGCCGCGACGACTTAGGCGGCGTCGAGATGCGAGGTTCGCCAGGCACGTGACCAGGTCAGAAGAACACTTCTCATCGTCACTTGACCCCATGCATTGAGAGTACGCAGCTGAGACCCCTGTCTGCGACGGCGTTTGGCTTACGAGCTTCTCGATATCGGCTCGCGACGTACTATAAGTAGCCGGAGAACTTCTCTGCTATGCATCGACCGCGCTACCATGGCCGCCACCGCTGAACCCCCAGTTACTCTACCCACCCTCGACCGCCTAGGCGTCAAGTCTGCTCCTTCAGACGTCGACGCTGAGAAGGTAGCGGGTCTGTGGCTCGACTCTCTCGCGCAGCACGTTGCGAACAACAACATCGACGGCATCCTCTCCCTCTTCGCGCCCGACGCGTGGTGGCGCGACATGCTCGCGCTCACGTGGGACTTCCGCACCTTCCATGGGCACCCGAGGATCCGCAAGCTGCTCGAGGACCGACTCGCGCGCTCGAAGCCGTCCGCGTTCAAGCTCACCTCGGCGAAATTCGAGAGCCCGTACCCGGACCTCGCGTGGATCCTCGCGCATTTCACGTTCGAGACCGATATCGGGCTCTGCAGCGGCATCTTCCGCCTCATCCCAACCGCGGACGGCAAGTGGGTCGGCTTCACGTTCTACACGAACCTGGAGGACCTCCACGGCTTCGAGGAGAAGATCGGGCCGCGTCGCAACTTCCAGCCGAACCACGGCAAGTGGCTCGAGCAGCGCCAGCGCGAGAAGGAATACGCCGACCGCGACCCGACCGTGCTCATTGTCGGCGGCGGCCAGAGCGGTTTGGACATCGCGGCGCGGCTGAAGCTCATGGGCGTGCCGGCGCTGATAATAGAAAAGAACGCGCGGATCGGCGACCAATGGCGATTCCGATACCAGGCTCTGTGTCTGCACGATCCTGTCTGTGAGTGCTGCTCGCTATCCGATTCAGAGATATGAGCCTAAGACGACGTTTTCAGGGTACGACCATATGCCTCACCTTCCGTGAGTCCCTCGATGTCAGTCTGTTGTAATGGCATGCTGACGCGTCAATGATAGGTTTCCGCCCTCCTGGCCCGTCTATACCCCCGCCCACAAGCTCGCCGGATGGCTGGAGTACTACGCGGAGGCGATGGAGCTTGACTACTGGACGTCCTCGACTGTAACGAAGGCGGACCAGGATGCGAACAACGAGTGGGACGTCACTGTCGAGAAGGCCGATGGTACCAAACGCGTGTTCCACGTGAAGCATCTCGTCTTCGCGATTGGTCTGGGCGGGAACAACCCGAACATTCCCACTTTCCCTGGTCGTGAGGAGTACCAAGGCCAGGTCCTGCATTCGATATACCACAACTCTGCGAAAGACCACCTGGGGAAGAAGGTACTGATCGTCGGCGCATGCACGTCAGGTAAGTCTTGCCCCGCTACAGCTGCTAATGCTGCGTCCTTATCGCTTCGTCAGCCCATGACATCGCTGCGGACTACGTCGAGCACGGCGTAGGTGAGTGTCTGTGACTTGTTCCATAATTGTGGTGCTCACCCAAGCTGCGGTCGCAGACGTGACCATGTATCAGCGCGACTCTACGTACATCATGACGACGAAGGAAGGAATGCCCCGGTGTGTGGGCCGTGAGTCCATTATTGTCATCCTGAGTCGCAAAACGATGTACTGATATCGTCCGAAATAGACCTTTGGTGGGAGGGCAAATACCCTGCAGACGTTGCCGATCGTGTCGATGCTTCATTGCCGACCTGGATCACAGAGGAGATCGCAAAGCGGGCGACGAAGGAAATCGCAGAGGCTGACAAGTACGTGAGCTTTGCCTTCGTCCGACTCACACGACCTTAACGTTTCCTCCTTCCGACGCTTATAGGGAGCTCCTGGAGGGCCTTCACAAAGTCGGCTTCCGCACGAATATGGGACACAACGGAGCCGGCTTCCTCTCGCACACGCGGCGGCGTGGTGGCGGGTACTACCTGGACGTCGGCGCGTCGCAGATGATCATTGACGGAAAGATCAAGCTGAAGAACGACAGCGTCATCAAACGGTACACCAAGACCGGCTTCGAGTTCGAGAACGGCAGCACCTTCGATGCCGACGTGATCCTTTTTGCCACCGGGTGAGTTCATCGCTGTCTCGCCGCGGGTATGCAGTGCTGACCAGGGCGACGGCGCCCGTACAGGTTTGCCACTCCGGTGAGCACCATCAAGCGTATCTGTGGGGACGACATCGCCGCGCGTGTTAAGCCGATATGGGGCCTTACGGAGGAGGGCGAGCTCCGGACGGCATGGCGCGATACGGGCGTGCCCAACTTCTGGGTCATGATGGGTAACTTGGCATGGTGCCGCTTCCACTCGAAGCATCTAGCTCTTCGTAAGTCCTTCATGCCTTTGGGGGGTATGACCTCAATGTAGCTGACCATCCTGTTCTTCGTAAACAGAGATCAAAGCGCAAGAAGAGGGCCTGCTGCGAGACGGGGAGCGTTACGTCTGACGGCCGTTTGTCGAACGAGACAGCTAGAAGCGAGGACGTCGTATGAGAAGGCATGAAACGCGCGCAGTGTACAATATCCATCTGTTGTCCTTGAGCATAGATGCTTTGACCGATCTTCTCGGCTTCCGTTCTGCGGCTGTGAGATCATAACACTCCCCATCGTGCGCCATCTTCCGCCGGCGCCTGATGTTTCCCCGGGGAAAACATAAAGACCACCTGCATCAGCTCAGTTGGGAGACGGACTTCGCGCCGTCCTATCCCGTTCACAAGCATCAGGTGCATCCTTGATCAATGGGCGCAGGAGCCACTACTGCCGAGACATGTGTGACCACTCGTACTTACCAACTTGCGAGATTTGTAGACGCTAGCGCTTTTGGGGAGCGCCGGAGTGATATTGAGCGCCGGCTAACCTGCGATGGCCCGTTTGTTCTCCCCTACCATCGTCTTCACCTGAACTGGGTTGAGTTGTGGATAGGATCATCGCCAATGTAGGAGCTTTTTGAAACAGTGGTAATACCATAACGGTGCAACGTCCACCTCTCCGTCCTGAAGCAAAGCTCTGCCGACGATCTCAATTCGCTCTCTATAATGCTGAAGATCGGAGCAAGGGAAGTCATTGAACCCGAAAAAAATGTGCAGGTATACCGAAGATACGATCCGAAAGCATGCAATGGATACGAAGCGCCAGGATCGACCGCTGCACAGAGGGCAAATCGTTCCTGGTGAGTTACCTGTTTGAGAGTACACCTCGGGTACGGCCCCATCATGGAGGTTGACGACCACGTCAGGGATGTCTCTTTGCACTGCCCTGCGTATATACCTGGTCGAGAGGTTTTTCATGGTCCGCTGGCCAAGCGTTGTCAACATGTGGGTCGACCTAAGCCAGCTCGTAGCTATTTTGATATGACGGATCCAAGGTAATCGTCGGAGCCATTAGTCCGCCTTGACACACTGTGCAGTGCCTTGCCGGGCCCTCCAAGAGCAATATGAATTTGGATAGGACATAGATGCGCGCGATGGACGTTTGAGGGCCCATCTTTGATCTGCCGTTGCAGCTCGTACAGCTCTGGGAGGCCCTCAACGGTCCCGCCCGCCGAACCACACAGAGCGGTTCGCCAAGGCCACCGGCGTCCGCACCATCTGCGCCTCGACGACAACGATTGATCTGCACCGCGCGATTGATTCCATGGCGCATCTCCGCGCCCGCGCAGCCCTATAAATGCCCGTGGGTCTGCTGGAGGGATCCTTACGGGTCCTGGTGATTCTCCCATTCGTTCTTCGCTCCCTCTCTTCTTCTAAAGCCCCGCTCCTTTTCACGACGTTTACGTCGTCTTCACGAGTCTCGAGCCATGGTCTTCAGTCCCCTCCTTGTAGCAGCCCTTCTCCCCATCGCCGCGCGAGCCGCGAATGATTGGTCCAAGCCGTGCTTCGGCGAGTGTAACTGGGATCTCACTTCGGGAACGGGCTCGGGCACAGTCCGAGTTGTGAGTGTTCCGCATTCATAACGCTTTTAAAAGACGCTGATTTTCCGCATATGAAAGGTCGGACCTCAAGCTGCCGTGTCTGACATCACCTCAGCTGCAGGATGGATGATCATGGACTGCGACCCAAACGTCTCCGACCAGGATATCCGTCTTGTGTGTTCGGATCCTGACAAGGGCTGCGACCATATCTATCAGAACAGCGCGGCAGGCACCCTGGTCCGTTTACCGAAGACCGTATGTGATCCTCGCCACCTCTTGCTGTGCAGTTTCTAAACGCCCCGCAGTGCGGATCCACTCCTTTCGCGCTCGTCACCCGTGAGTGGGTGCATCAGGACCAGTCGATTCCCGCTAGCAAGAGGTCATCTATCGTACGCCGTGACGGCTCGCAACCTGTCGTCAAGGGTATGAGCCTCGCGACAAACTTCGCGGATGTCGATGCCAGCGCACAGTGAGTTGTGCATGAACAATTTAGGTGGTATCTGCTTACAAGAGCTTGCAGGAACGGCAATGTGACCATGTTCCTTATGGGATCGTCCATCCCTGGGGTCGCGGGCAACTTTACTGTTGAGCCGCCAACTGGGACAGGTAATGCGAAGCGTGGCCTTGGCAGCTGGATTGATGATACCCTTGCCGGTGCGTATAGATAAGCGCTGTACCCCTGTTCTTTCTTGACAAACGTCTTTCAGGCCTTGCGCAAGTCCATGCCAACTTCCTCGGTGATTTCAATAAGAACATTACTGGGAGCAGCCCGCTCAACTTCGAGAAGGACTTCCCCTTGTTCGACAAGCAGATCTCCTGCCCGCAAAAGGGGAATGTCCCAGCTTTCTCCGGCGAAGTGAAGGTCGATCTCGATGGCAAGGTCGACGGTACCGTAAACTACGGCGTCGCCGTCGCGGGTAGCGTCATCCCGCCAGAAATCTCGGAGTTCGGCTTGTTCGTCGGTCTCGATGCGACTATCACCGGTACCCTCGGGCTTGGTGCGACTCTTACGGTCAGTTGAGGGGGTCGGCATGTATAAGCCATGTCAGATCACTGATTCCTGTACAAATAGGGGATCATCAGCACAGGCAAAATCCCGCTTTTCGAAGTCGGCATCCCCGAGCTGGATTTCCCGAAGTGAGTTATCAACCTGGGATTGGGATCTCCCGCAACATCTGCTTATCGCTCTCCAGGATCTTCACTATCGGTCCTACGTTCTCTGTCAATGCTGAAGCCACCGCGTCGCTTGACGCGAACGTCGACATGGACGTTGACCTCGCTTACGACGTCAAGGGGATGCAGCTGTTCTTCCCTCCTGGTGGCAACTCCCAAGCTGGTTCGTTCACTCCTGGTGACTCGAATGTCAAGCTCTCCGTGAGCCCCAATGTGACCGCCCACGGCCAGGTGGCAGCCCACCTCATCCCATCCGTAGGTACTTTTGCCCTGCTGCAGTGCATCGTAGTATTGATGCATCAGTTGTCAAACTCGAACAGCTTGCGTTCGGTATCAGCGCCATCGATGACAAGGTCAAGGCGACCATCAACCTCGATCTTGACTCCGATGCCGCACTTGATCTGTCTCTGACGGCGGCCGCGGAGGCGTCGACTTCCACCAAGGGCAACGACGCGGGCACGGCCTTTGGCGGCTGTGTGGACATCACGAGCGGTCTGGCCGTCACTGCGGGCGCAGACGCGGACTTCTTCAGTCTTTTCAAGAAGGGCACGTCTGTCACACTCTTCCAGCATACCTTCGACCTGTTCAAGGTGCGTCGATCATATTTCGCGTGCTTAGTGATCAACTCAACTCGTTCCCTGCAGAAATGCTTCGGAAGCACCAGCGCTCGTAGGGCGTACACTGGCCGTGCCGCAAGGGCTGCTCTCTTGGCACGCGACGACGGCGTCGCATGCCCGTCTTCGCTCCTGGGCAGCGTGGCCAGTGTGGTAGAGGAGAAGGTAGCTGGTTCAAGGTAAGCAGCGCTTGCCATGTCTCTCTTCCAGTGCAGGTGTACTCATATGTCTCTCCTAGCTTGGTCTGACCGATCGCGGCATTCCTTTCGATTGACTCTCGGGCTCTTAGAATCCTTTAATTCATATTATTATTGGTTGAGGGGGCCTTTCTTACATATAACCACTTTGATCGTAATCCATATGATCGCCCGCGAGTTCCATGCATGCTGGCCTGACCGAAGTAGTACCTGGATCTGAGACAGATCCTGCCCGAGGCTCGGATGCTTTTCTCGGGCGTAGCCACCTACGTAGCGTCTCGTCCGCCGGCGATCATGATCCCATCGCCCAACTATGTACAAGATGCCTGCCCGGTACCAAGAACTGCCTACGGACTCAGATATCAAGCAGCGGCCCGCGGCGTGGGCGTGGCCTTGACACCATCCGAATGCAGTCCCGCATGGCACGGGAATCTGGGGACTGCATGTTTCCCAATGTAACGGGTAAGGTTCCCAGCGCTGTTTTACTTCTCCGCGCGCGCCGCGCCGCACTATCACGGCGACGGACAGCTCATTTCCGCTCGTTCTCGATCGTTGTGCACACCCCCACGACCGACGGTCTGGAGACTGTCTCTCTAGTGCCGATGCCGCCCCTCACTAGCGACGCAGACCTCTTGGGGTTCGAGATCGCCGTCGCGCATGCGAAGCAGAGCTATGATGAGGGCGGCGTGCCTATCGGTGCTGCCTTGGTCGTGCACGGCGGCGAAGGTAGCGGCGACGTTGACATTCCGCGAGTCGTCGGGCAGGGACACAATCAACGGGTGCAGAAGTGCTCGCCGACATTGCACGCTGAGATCTCTGCGCTCGAAGATGCAGGCCGACAGAAGCCAAGCGTATATCGCAACGCTACCATGGTGCGCACCACCGAGCAACCCGAAGTCGTGCAGGCGTACTCAATCCAGGAACTGGGGTGCTTGTATCGGCTCCAATGCGGACTGTGACAGTACACGACATTGAGGTGGGTCTGGATTGACAGATCAAGCCTTTTGGGACTTGGGCTGAAGCGGACCCGATCGTTTCATACAGTCCGTGTAGCATGTGCACCGGAGCGATTCTACTATACAAGATACGGCGAGTCGTGATAGGAGAGAACGTGAACTTCATGGGTGGCGAGGACCTGCTGCGTAGCAAAGGAGTAGAGGTAGTAGTAGTCAATGACGAGGGGTGCAAGGAACTGATGGGAAGGTATATTCGAGAGAAACCCGAGGTACGCGAGATCAGAATGAGAGAAGGGTCCCTGTTATGAAAGACGTTGACCCTGACATTGGTTGTAGGAATGGTATGAGGACATAGGCGAAACCGGTTCCTAACGACGAATACGCTTCTTGGTCGAATAGTTTCCGCAGCAGACGCGGACATCAGTACCGTGTAACCTAACGCAGACTTGACTGCGTCATTTGGCGGATAGGACTCAGCGCAGCTTCAAGAGCTACGATTCGAACACCAGTAGTTAGCCACTTCGACGCGGAAACCTGAGGCGAGCAAACTCACGTTACGTCTTCCGAGTCGTGCCCATCAGGGTCTGACGCAGAGTTTACTTGATACCAATAATTCATGGCGTGCATTGGATCCTCGGACGCGCGCAGCTCCCAGTAGTCGTGATCGGCGCGCCAGACCTCGTTTACCTCCCACTTCCATATCTCGCCGTCGATAAAGAGGACTTCATCGACGTGCTTGCATATCTCCGTATACTGCTCCGTTATGTAGTCCCTCGTATAACGGCTTGGGTCGACCCGAATCCTGAGATGTCGTAGTCGCCGTCCGTCCTGGGCTCGCTTCATGGTACCTGCAAGCAGGAGTACGGGGTCTGGGAGGTTACAGGAAGCGTCGATGCTGATGGATTCAAGGTTTGGAAAGGATATTGGGATGTCCGTGAGTAGTAATTCACATAAGTGCGCAATCATCCCATGGGCAGCGGAAACCTCTGGGTGCGTGTCGGGAATAGGTGTATGCTCTTCGATAGCGAGGGTGCGAACTTGGGGCATGTAATGGGAGAGATGCAACAAGACGTCCCAGACGCGCAGGCAGAGGTGAAGCGTTTGGATGCTAGAGAGCGATAGTACCTGCGGCAGTTGGTAGAGCCAGTCCTCCCAATCTTCCGAAAAGAGGCCTAGAGGGGTGTGATGGAGGACGAAGTCGATCCAGAACCCTCCCGAGCCTGGTTCGTCGCTCTCCGCTACGAGTTTGCGCCAGTTCATCCCGACGACCATCTCCAGACGGGTGAAATCATTGGAGATCGTGAACGGGTTGGTGAAGAGAAAGTCGCCGAATCCTTCGTCCTCGTCAGCGTGCTGCCAGAACCTGAGGGAGAACAATCGGAGCATGACGCTTCCGGGAACGTTCAAGTGGTGCATGAAATCATGAACAGGGTCAAAGGACACATGGCCAAGAGATAGGAAGCGTAGACGAGGCAGAGGGACCGCCGCAGTCGTCTCGCCGTCAAAACTGGAGACGTCGATATCACACTCATCGATGTGCAGAAGGTGGAGCATAGGAGAATGTTGAAGCAATCCAAGTAGGAGGGCAATGGACAACCGCGTTAGACTGGACAAGTACAGGTGAGTGAGGTTGGGGAACGAATTGGACGGAACCCAAGGCGTTCGCTTCAGGGCGAGTGCCTTCAGCGTTGGCGTAGATCCGAGGAAAAGACTACGGATGGCCACGGTTCGAGAACCCCGTACGGCGGCGACGATTAACTGCGCCAGGTTGCGACCGAGAACGTTGAGTCGGCCAAGAAGCCTGCTGAGAGTAGCTCGATCTTCCGCCCACAGGTGGAGTTCCCGCAGGCGATCGCCGTGTGTGCGCATGAAATCAACCAGAACATTGGAAGCGTACACCTCAAGCGAGAAGCGAATGTGTAGAGGAGCCATCCGCGATCTCTTCAATTTCGCCGGTGCATTGCGGTCATGCGCGAAATCGATGAAGGTCCAGAGCGTTGCCCTCGCGGTCGCTATGCCGTACCACCTGTGACATACCGTGAGGGCGGACAAGATGTCAGTGTAATCGTATAGAGGCTGCGTAAATGACGCTGTGTTCGGTGCCATCCGTGTGCGCAACGACTCGAAGATCTCCCCAAGTATCTCCGGAGGAAGGCGATTGGGTGGCAGATGAGAGTTGTACTGCCTTCGGAAGTGCACGATGCTCAACAAGGCATTCTGTTCGAACGCGTATAACTAACGAATAGGCGTCAGTCTACATACATCGCAGCATCTGAGACTTATGCACGCTCGTACGCACCGTCTCTAGACTGTCGTTCAATATGGCAAGGAGGTGAGTTGGGTGTCGACGCTTGTCTGAAGCGCAACATATGTCACCTAATGGGATTATCTCCTTGAACCGACAGTGTCTGTCGAAGCTTGTCCACGTGCTGCATAGCTGGAGAAGCGGACACGTATATGTTCTCGGCAGACTGAGTCTCCTTCCGACAGCGCAATCGCAGTAGGTCATTTCACAAGCCATCAGGAATGTCGCAGTGCTTACAGGCATCACTGAGGGTGCTACGCCACTAAGGAAGAGCAGCAGCTTCTGAAAGATGGGGCCCGTAATCAAATTGCAGACGATGCAGCATAACTGCTGAGCGCTCGCAATGTTGCATTCTGTGTTTGTGGGTGTTAGGATCAGAGGCTGCAGCCTAACACGAGCAAACACGAATTTCTGTTAGGGACGCTGTCCCATGCCGGTCACGAGATCGTACTTGCCACCAGGAGCCAGGATGCGCCGAGTCCAGACCCATATGTTCATCCAGGTTGAACGATTCGGCACTCTGAGTCTGAGATCTCTCCGTCCGTGATATCTCAAAATGTCTTCAGGCAAGCATTCATGAAATGTCTCGTAGAGTCTGGCACGAACGTCCGCCCATTCTAAGGCTGGTGACATCTTGCCAGGGTCCTGTAAGGAACTTTCTTTTCATTGCTCGGATGTTGGGACAGTAGAGCTGGCGATAGCTCCGCTTTATCACGTTCATCGAACAGGCCTCCAATGTTGCGCCGAACCCCTATCCGTCAGCAATTACCGGCAGTACTGCACGATTTTACTGGACCACACGGAAGCAATACAGCGGGGAAGGCCAGCTGGGCCTGTCCTTGCTCAACGTGCCGATCCGCAATCATCCCGACCGACGTCATTTCAGGTGTGCCTCCCCCGCGTCCCCTGGGCCGTGGAGCGGATACTCGGGCACAGTGAAGCTGGGTCTCGCGCGATGCCACGAGGTTCATCGATTGATCCCTGTCGTTCCGATCTTTCCTTCTTTTTGGGTCACGCATCCTCTGCTCAAGCCCCTATGCCGCATGATAAGTTATGCATGGCGGAAGGTGACCGACTTTCTGGACTTCGTCGAAGTCCGCGTCGGTGCGATTGCGGAATGCGTCTATACCTTCCACTCTTCCAGATTTTCGAAGAGGAGCATCATCCATTCAAGCTCATGCAACACATATGAGCCCTGCGAAGCATTTCATCCAGGATTGATTGACCACGATTCGCCTGGTAGTCTCATGACTGCAGAACCGAGTCGCTTTGCGCGAGGTGACAATGCTATAAGGGACTGCATGGGGTAGTGTATATGTACAACTTGAAGTGCTCATCAAGTCGATCAACGTCCGCATCAACATCGCTACACTCTGCAATATCGCAAAGACCGGCTACTGCTAAGCATGAGAGACCTACACGACTGTACAAGGATGAGATGTCGTATTGTACCAGTTACTGTGCAAATGCAGTAAGTATACAGCGTGTATAAGAAGCCGCCACCATATATCACACGCGCACATCTACTGCGCGCCCCGGACATCGTACAAGTACAGAGACAACACGCGCCAAGCTCAGGCTCGAGATCGGACACGCGTTTCGATCACCGATCGAGAGAACGTCTAGTGGTACATCGGGCCTGCGAAGTACGACGTCGGCGGCGTGTGCGAGTCCAGACCCGCCTCCGCCGGGTAGAGTCGCTCAGCACATGCCCCAGCTCCGTTCAGCAGCTGCGCCTCGTCCAGTACGGGCCGCCAACTGCGCAAGAGCTCCTGAGTATGCTGTAGTGCCGGCGGGTGTTCGTAAGCGACCGCACCTGATGCAATGTACAAGTCTGGGTGGAGGGCGGGGATCGGGATCCCGTACGCGGACGTCGGAGTCGTCAGCGGGGGCTCGTGCCAGGCGATGTCGACCGTCGCACTCCGGGCAGGGCGGCTCGGCAGGGCAAGGGGACTCTCGTCGTGAATGGAAGAGTGTCGGGAGAGGCTGCCGATCGATGCGGTCGATGAGGTATCGGATGCGCTGTCCTCGCGGTAGTGGTGGGAAAAGTCGTACTCGATGGGGGAGACGGGCGAAGGGTGAGGCATGACGAAGGATTCCGGGGAACTGGGGAGGCTTGGGCCGGGCGGGGACCAGGTCACAGGCGCGACCATACCGCGTGGCGTCGTCGGGGAGTAAGATTCGAAGTAGTGTTCTTGGGGGATTGACGTGCGGGGTGGGGAAGGATAAGGGCGCGGGGGCGAAGGGTACGGTACGGAGCGGGTGTCCAGCGCCAGCCCAGTTGGTCGGGACTCTTTCGTCGTTCCCCTCACGCTGTTACTGCTGGCCTTCAGCAAGATCGTCCATCACACGAATTCGCCAATAGCTTACCTCCGAGACGACCGACCGCGCTTGGTCTTGCCGAGAACTGGGGGCTGCCGGAACTGAGAAAGGCTCTTCAGGATGACCGGGCTGATGTCCAGACATGCGAGGGCCGGCATCGACGACGGCGTTTGGAGGAGACCAGAGCGGACGTCTGAAGGGTAGTAGTAGGACACGAGGTGGTAAGTCGTGCCCTCTATCGACATGGAGATGGTCTGGGTGCCGGAGTCAGCACGGCTGCGAGCAACCTCCGACGCGACAAAATGGTCACCTTCTTCATCAAGCCGTTTTTCTTCAGGCCTTTACCCTTGTTCCAGCTACCGAGAATGTAGTGTTCGAGGTCGGCATCGACCTGTCGCTCGGGGATGTCGTCCGGCGACGAGACCGCGGAACATTGGTAAGGAGACGCAGCGTCGGGCGTGTACTCGTCCTCGCGTTCTCGGTACATCTGCGTGGCCGATAGCGGTCAGAATCGCCCCGGACGCGTGGTGAGGGTAAGGCAGACGTACCAGGAAGTTCCCCTGCATCCGCGATGCCGACCACAGATACGGATCGGTCCATCGCTTGATGCCGCTCTCTTCCTCGGTGAACACGAGGATCGCGCCGCTCTGGATGATGCTGCGCTTCTCGAGGTCGTGGAAGCGACGCGTTACGCGCGGGACGATGCCGGCACGCGTTGCCTCAAACACGAGGATCGCGTCTTTGGTAGTCTTGATCCACCCCCGAAGGATGTCGGCCTTCGGCAGGGCGGAGGCTGGGAGGGGGCGGGACATGGTGGTTGCGTCGACGGGTAGAAGGGAGTCGCAATACGCGCCCTGGATCGAGAGGAACTTGGGTCGGAGGGAATGGTCGAGGAGCGAAGAGGGATTGTCGGCCTGGTATTAGAAGCATGCAGGATCCGCAACTTGACGTTAAAGGTATAGCCCCACTGTGGACGGTTCCTGCCAACCATGCAGGGAACAACAACGCCAGACTCTGAGCGCGCGCCCGCCTGGGAATTCTGCGGCTCGGCCTGGAAGCATCGATTCATCGAGTCTATGCCGTCACACCTTCGAGTAGACCCGCGTTGTGGGTGCCCCGCAGGAAAGATCGAGATAGCCTGCGCGGGAGGCGCTCGGAGGGGCGGCAAACTGCGGTCTCAGCAGCGCCGTGAATGCTTCCGTTGCGGTGCTCTGCCCTCGAGCTGTGTCAAGATATTGCCGGAGGAGGGTATATTGCGGGCTGAAATCGGAAGGAAGGACGCGGTCCCGAGAAGCCCGACATTTGCGAGTGCATCAAGCGCTGGATTAAGCCCAGACGGGGTGGGGGCACGAAGTCCGCGAGTTCTAGTGAGTTTGAACTGCTAACGTGGCTTGGGAGGCGAAGGAATCGGGACAAAGATGACCCTTTGTTCAGAGATTCGTCGAGCACAGGAAATCTTCTGCTTGAACAAAGCTGAGAGGCAACCAGGGACGACTTGCGAAAATAACGCACTGCGCGGAGAGAAGATCCATCCGTTATGCAAGAGCTATTTGATGCCGCGACGGTTGTGCCTGCTTCCTTGACGTTGTGAGCGACGCCGGGGACTAGGAGGTCTTAGCGCAGATCTCATCGCATCCGTACGGGGGACCAGCCATCTTAGGATAAACGCCGGGATCGTGCAGCATCAGAGGACCTGGCACTGAGCTGACGCCGCTGACGCCAACCTCTCGGTGTCTGCAGCTTATGGGTAGCCGATCCGGGGTCGGACGGCGAGGTCTATGGACTCAGGTGGACTAATGAATGCAGGTCAATGCCTAGTGGAGGGCACAAGGGACAGAGGCGTAAATGGGGTTTGTCTGTAAATCTGAACGGTTTCAGCGACGATTAGGACGGGACGAGGTCATATCTTGGCGTACCCTAATACCGAGCAGCTTGGTCTAGCTGTATATGGCCATGTACCAATTCCGAGGTACTCGACGACTTGACAGCTGGAAGAGATTCCTGCGGAGCGTATGGGCCCTCGACGTAACCGATTTCCCGTTGGATGCCTGCGGTAGGTCAGGCGTGCACGAATCTACACGAAGACGCATTCTGCCTCCGGGTATACGTACTTGCTGCTCAAAACAAGATCGCCGCGTTTTGTAGCGTTCCACGATAGGCCAAATTTGCTTCCGTTGCGTGCCTATTGGTTGGTTGCACGAGATCAGATCAGAATCTCTACTGTGAGGGCGGTACGCCGAGTCCAGGCCTGGAATAAGGCCATTCAACGTGGTTCCCCATGGTTCCCCCTATAGCCAAGGCTTTCAGGAAGCATCAACCGAGGCTCAAGTCACTATACAGCCCGTTTGCATATAACTAACATGAAGCGTTGGCCACCTAAAGCAGGTGGCCGCGGTGTTGGCAAGTAGCTCGGAACCGCTGCGGACGAGATTATGAGCTGCTCAGCGGACTTCTATGCAACTTCCGAGGAGAGATTCATTTGATAAGCATGGAGTTCTTCGAGAAATGAGCTCGAGCGCATGGGAAGAGTGTCGCGGGAGTCGTCTAGGCTCGGGATACTGTGCTCGCACTCTACTGAGTGGATGTAGTCGGAGATACGCGGAGTCTGAACACTAGAGAGGCGCGAGGGACCGCCATCGCTGCTCCGCACAGCGGAGTCTCAACACAGCTGATCTCAGCTCCCACTTACGGCGCGCTTGGAGTCGGATAGGGAAGCGTGGTGCTGTGGCTTTCCCTGTTCCCTCTGCTACCCTCGCGCTCGTCTCTGGCTTCATTCTGGCAAGGCTGTGGCTGGTTTCTGCGGTTCTGATTCATGACTTGGGCCTCATCTTGAACTTAGTATTGGTCTACGATGGCAACCTCTGAGCCAAAACCGGCGGTGTCCGCTTTGCCGCCAAGTGTTTCCGGAGGTGAGCATCTGTAACCTTGGCCTCTGAAGGCTTGTACCACCGCTTGAACACATTGAGAGTATGGCATGGGTGAGGAATCTCCTTGTGAGGAAGCGGGTCGACGCGGGGCCTCGGATGGGAAGTATTGGATGTCGGTACAGCACAACCGACGTTCGGGGAGTTACTCAAGCTCAACCTCCCGCTTCTGGGAAGAGCGCTTCCACTCGTCCCCTGCTTATCTGCACGGTGCTCCAAGATGCTATGCGAACGTCGGAGCGCGAGGGCATGAACCTTTCCACATTGCACATGCGGCTGAGCGGAGCGCCAAATCCGCCCTGCCGTCTGTTCATGAAACATGGGCATTTGTGCCTTGCAGAGGCATGAATTATCAAAATGATGGTCAAAGTGTTCATGCCGCCGCCGCTATGGGTCATGCAGGATCCAGGGAGGGGTATCGCCCGCCGCGTGCAGGGATTGTCCATTCTCCCCCTTCTCTTATTCGCGTGCCGTGATGTATCCTCCCCGTAAGAGGAGCTCCTCGGAGCAGAGCGATGTCGGCTGCTGGTATCGTGACTGTCTCGAACGTCTGGTCGAGGAGCAGCTGATGTCATGGCTGGGGCAGTCTGAAGCAATGTCCACGTACCTCCGTCGTCCCACGTACACGCGGGCCCGCACGGAGGCTCTGTGCAGGTGGGATGAACGGGTGTGGAAGAAAACTCATGGGGGAATAAGTACTGCATGTGGATTTTCCACGCGCAGCAGGGACGCCCATTCTAGCCCATAGGAATCGTTCACACCTATTGGTTCCCTGCTGCCGGAGTTGGACATAGTGCCCGCTATCCCAGCCATCACTCGTTCGGGTCCCCGAACGCGAAACCTCAAACATTTGTATGTCGAGTCGATACCGACACTCCCTGTTGAGGGTGATTCCTGACTTGCCCATGCCGTCCTTTATAAGAAAAATCCCATTTCTAGCTCAGCTGGACGCCGGAAATATAGACTACAGGTATTGACTTTTTGTCTACACTAGGTGGTGGAATGCTGGATTCCTTGTATCAAGTCAGACTCCTGTCCGCGCTACGAAGCGGTGAGTGTCTCGTTACTGATCCAAGGCTTTGGCGTGACGAAATCATCAGGGGACCCCGCCCGTATCCATCCCTTCTTGACGGACATCACGAAGGACAGACGGACCTCCTCGGAAAGTGACGTGGATTTAGGCGCAGCAGCGCTCCATCTCGCCATCCGTTGCGCTTCTTGTGAGTTCTGGGCAACGACAACCGTCATGTTCTGGTTCTCATTTGTGGGTCAGGCGACACCATCTCCCTCCTACTATCCCATCGATCAATCTCCCCGAATGCTGTGTATCCCCCCGGCTCTGGGACGACCGCGCTTCACCTCGCGGCCTCCTTGTCGCGCACAGATGTAGTCAATCTGCTGCTCGATCAAGACGGAATCGACGATAGCTTGCGCGACGCCAACGGCAAGACCGCCTTAGAGGTGGCCAGAGGGAAGGAGACCATCCGTGCCATTCGCGGTAAGTTTCTAGCGTCTCTCCGTCGTCATGGCCCCGGGGCTCACTCTCCGCGTTGATACTCCAGACTCTAGAGCATTCCTGACCGCCTCTTACCGGTCCCTCCTCCGGACTTACATTCTCTCGCCACCCTCCGCGCCGCCACCCGAGGCACTAGTAAAGCTGCTCTCCTCGCCACGAATCAAGCTCGTCGATCTGTCTTATCTTGATGACGCCTCAGGCCGGACGCTTCTGCACGAGGCTGCGCGCCGCAAAGACTTACGCCTGATTGAGCTCGCGGTGCGGGCCGGAGCCGACATCTTCGTGCGCGATCGCAGGGGCCGCGCGGTGTACGACAGCGCAGGCAAGGACGACCGGGTGCGCGCCTTCTTGCGGCAGTGTAAGGCGCTCCAGCCTGTCTCTCTGTCCGCTATTTGCTGAAGTACCCCCTAGTCACGAACCAGGACAATTCCCTGATCTCTGAGCCGACTGCGGATCCCCCGGAGCTCAGGGGTTACCTCAATAAGTACACCAATGTTGCGAAGGGCTACAACACTCGCTGGTTCGTCTTGCACAATGGCGTTCTGTCTTGTAAGACTATCCTCCGCTTCGTCTACTTGCTTTTGACTCTCCCTGGCGTTCAGACTACAGACATCAAGATGACGAGACTGTTGCCTCCCGCGGCTCTATCGCCATGAAGACTGCTGTGCTCACCGTCCCCAACAGCGCTTCGGGCCTGCGCTTTGAGGTACATTCGACCCCCTCTCGTGGCCATTCGTCCGTCCAGAAGTGGTACCTCAAGGCGAATCACCCCGTCGAGGCCACGCGCTGGATCACCGCCATCCAGAGAGCCATCGAACTCGCAAAACGTGAGGTAGGGCAAGGCGAGCGGAGGAGCGGTGAGAGCGACGCGACAAGCTTGCGACCTTCGTCCTCGGTCGGCGCCGCATCGCACTACCAGAGAAAGAAGGAGCGCGCACCGGCCAGCGGCTTGCACTCTGCTGCGAGCTCTGCGGCAGGCGATGGCGACGATGCGGGGGAGATGAGCGATCGCAAGGAGCCGGGCGATGCTACTCTGGAACATGAGGACGATAACGAGGATAGCTCGGACGCGGACTCGACCCAGCAGGTGCCGCCTCACGCGAACGCGTTCGAGCTCCAAGGCAATACCCTCCTCGCCCAGGTCGACCTCACCTCGCAGCTGCTGTCCAGCCTTCCGCAACAGGTCCCGGGCTCCCCGCGCACCGCGGAACTCACCAAGGCGATCGAGGAGACGTTCAACTCGGTCTCTGGCATGCTCACCGAGTACGTCCATATGGTCAAGGATCGCGAGGAGTGGTACAAGGCGAAGCTCGAGCGCGAGCGGGAACGCCAGAACATCTGGGAGGAGAGTCTGCAGGCGGTCGTCAGGGAGGGCGACAGGCTGGAGCAAGAGCTGCGTAGCCGCTTCCGCCGCAGGAGTCGGGCTCCGAGCGTGAGTGCTGGTGGCAGCGAGACCGTTCGTCGACGCACGTCACAAATCGTCGGGTCGCCTACCATCCCGACGGCTGAGAGCGTCACAGCGCATATCGCAGCAGTAGCTGCTGCTACTGAAGCCGAAGCACAGCGCTCTCCTGCCGAGGTGTCGACTCCTGGCACGATCACGCGCCCTGCTATCCCGTCCCCGTCGCACTCGGGCGGGATACGCCCGATGTCGTTGATCAAGAGCCCCGGCCCTATCTCTGCTAGCGATGACGACGAGGCGCTGACGGACGAGGAAGACGAGTTCTTCGACGCGATCGAGTCCAACACTCTGCCGAACCTCGTCATCACGCAGTCGCTCATCCACCCTGGCGGGACGGAGTTTTACATCAGCAGGGAGATCTACAAGGGTTACCTTAAGCTGCGCGACCGATTGGCGATCACGAGCGACGATAGGCCGCCGATGAGCTTATGGGCGGTGTTGAAGAACAGCATCGGGAAGGATTTGACGAAGATCTCCTTCCCTGTGTTCTTCAATGAGCCGACGAGCATGTTGCAGCGCATGGTGCGTGATGCCATAATCGAGGCAGAGATTGTTGCTGACGAAACCTGCAGGCGGAAGACATGGAGTTCTCCGAGTGCCGTGAGTGTATGCTTTCCCTTTTACTTGAGTATCACTGACGGCGATCATGCTGCAGTGGATGCCGCGTACGCTGAAAACGACCCTCATCGGCGTATTGCCTTCGTCGCCGCTTTTGCCATGTCAAACTACTCTTCCACCATCGGCCGTATCGCGAAGCCTTTCAACCCGATGCTTGTACGTATCTTATTCATCGCTATCTGTACAGTTGCTCAACGTCCGACAGAGCGAGACCTTCGAGTACGTGAGGTTCGATAAGGAATATCGCTATGTGTCAGAGCAAGTCAGCCACCACCCTCCCATCTCTGCTTGCTGGGCCGAGTCCCCTCACTGGCGCTACTACGGCGAGGTCGATGCCCAGAACAAATTCATGGGCAAGTCCTTCGAGATTCGCCCCACGGGTGTCGCCCACGCCGACTTGCTCCTGCCGGAAGAGCGGGCGCCCCACTACCCTAAGGCCAAGGGTCCGCTTGCCCAGGGACGTGTCGTGGAGCACTACAGCTGGAAGAAGGTTACAACGAATATCTCCGGATTCATTCTCGGATCGCCTACCATTGATCACTACGGAGACATGATTGTAAGTCGTCCTGCGTCGCGCTGCAGTTCATGCTCTTACCCGCATCTTGCAGATCACGAACCATCGTACGGGCGATCAGTGCATTCTCACGTTCAAGCCCCGCGGCTGGCGTGGCAAGGATGCGTACGAGATCTCCGGATACGTGCAGGATGCGCAAGGGAACATCACCTATGAGATCGCTGGCCGCTGGAACAGTCAGCTTGTGGCTCGCCAGGTCGGCACAGGCATAGGCCAGTTGCACCCAGACGTTGCGATGGGGGGCCCGAGTTCACCGACGACGTCAAATGAGTACATCCTCCTCTGGCGAAACTCTGTCAAACCTCCTGCGCCTTTCAACCTCACTCCGTTTGCGATCACCCTCAACGACTGCCCTGAAGACACGCTCAAGCCGTATCTGTGCCCGACCGACTGCCGGCTGCGTCCTGACCAGCGGGCTTTCGAGCTGGGCAAGTACGAGCGGGCAAATGAACTCAAGAACAAGCAGGAAGAGTTCCAGCGTGCCACTAGACGAGCTCGGGAAGAGGGCCGCGCGCCCCCTCACAAACCGCGCTGGTTCTCGCCTACGACCGAACCGGACACGAGGGAACGGGTCTGGATGCCCCGCATGGTTGAGGATCAAGTGGAGTACTGGCTGGAGCGGGAGAAGGTCACGACAGCGAAGCAATCCGGCATTGACGCGAAGTGGAAAGACGTGGACCGCATCTTCATCGAGGATTCGCCATGAGATCGTGATCGAGCAAGACCACATTCCCACATTACTTATTCATCCCTATCGCGAAGTTGTACTATATACATCACAGTTTCTGGAGTATGGGCTCCCGGTATCACCTCTAGCTAGTCTAAATGTCCGTAATATACCCTTCCGTTTACCAGTCAAGATCGGGCCCGCTGCATGACGATCCGTTCCAGACCGTGGTTTCTTGACCGATCGAAGCTTCGGGAGGACTGACGATCTCTACAGAGGCGTCTGCCGTCCTTCCCCTCACTTCCGCCTCCGCTTGGCGAACCATCCATCTGGAGGTTCCAATGACCGCATCCAGATCGCCTTCCTCCGGGAGAAGAAGCAAGAGGTCTTCGCCGTCGGCCTTGACTTGAAAAGGTATGACGCCGTAAGACTCGTCATTCAAACACTCGCCAGAGGTCAGGTCAAAGTTCCTCTTGTGCATCGGACCTGCAAACAGGTTGCCGATGAGTATAGAACACGAGATTGCAAAAGCGAGCACCGAACAAGAGACATATAGTGATCCACTCTTCGGATCATCGCCCACAATGCCATGATCCAGCACAAATGCCCGCCTGTGGGGACACATCTCCAGAGACGATTCAGCTGCCATCGTCGATGCAAAGTGATAGAAAGCACTGACTTGCTGCGTTGCGAAGTACCCTCGACCAGGCACGTGGAAGATGGCGATCTGACTGTCTCCGAATCTCACAGCAGCTGACCTGCGCGCTGAGTGAGTCGCGACGAGAGGCAAAAGGTGAGGATCCGCCTACGTTGTGCCGCTTTCGGTAGGCGAAAGGTCGTGGATGGTCGCTACCTTTCTCCACGTCCACTGAGTCTTGGGGATGGAGATGTCGGTCTCGCGAAGAATCAGCGCGTCGGTATGCTTGCTCCAGTCTGCCGGCCGACTCTGCCCTCTCTCGACAATATTCTCTGCCTGAGGCACGCGTTGATCCTGACGAGGAGGCACTGCTGGCTGAGCCCTAGTCGGATGCAACTCGAATAAGACCCACTGTGTTGACGAACTGTCGGAACTTGCGTTGGCGCTCTTGATCGTTCACGACCGCTTTCCATTCGTCATAATAAGTCCCCACAAGTTCGTCCATGTCACGCTCCAGATCTGCGCAGATGCCGAGTTCGTCATCCAGGATAACGCGACGAAGTTTCTAGCATCAAACATCAGCTTTCACGTATGTCTCGCTACTAGTAGTACATGTCAACATACCTCTATGCCACCGTCCATTGCCTCCAGCCAGCGTGCCGTACGCATGAGTTTATCGGCGGTGCTGATGTAGTACATGATAAACCGATCCATTATGCGGAGCACGCGGGACGGTGGTACGTCTGCTGCCAATAGGGTTGCGTGTCTTGGAGTCGCACCTGTGGCCTATCTGAATGTGCGAACTGGAGGTAAGCTGTGAGTAGATCTCACCACCGTTTCCGCAGACGAAGACTGCCAGGACGTAGCGAATCAGCGGAATGTTTGGAGTCTGTTCGCAGTTGTGCTTACTGTTCCAGCCCTTGTCCGTAGCGATGAGACCGAAGTCCTTGCCCTGAGCTTCTGCGCATTCACGGACACAACCGCTGACGCCGCCCTTGAATTTGTGAGGCGAGCGAATGCCCTTGTACCGTTCCTCGAGTCGGATAGCCACTACGCCAGAGTCGTACTCATGAGCGGAAGGAAGGTTGATCGTACTATGGCATGCCACTTACTGCCGACGGAGTCGCCGATACCGTATCGGCACCATGACGTCCCGACGCAAGACTTGACGGTTCTCAGCGCCTTGCCTGTTGAAGTCAATAATCAGAGAAAGAGGTCGACATGACCCTCTAGCAGGACTATGGCCTACCGTACGCATGGCCGCTTTCGAAGCCGGCGTCGACTAGCTCTTTCCAGATGGACGGCAGGTCCGCTTTCTCGGCGCCGAAGAGATCCACCCGCTGACCACCGGTGATCTTGGTATACAACCCATCTGCGAGTAGTCAATGACAGTACACGTCGCGCGAGTTGCTTGAGATGTACATTTTTTTGCAACCTGACCCAGCACAACCAGCTTGTCTGGGGTAATCTGACGTTTGGTCATAAGTTCAGCGAACCGTTCGGTCCCGAGGCACGATTTCCGCACCTCGCCTCCAGGGACACGTGGCACGACGGAGAAGGTCCCTGGAGAGAGGATCTGTGAGAGGAGACCCGATATGGAATTCCGAAGGCAACTCACCGTTGCGCTGTATGTTCGCCAGGAACCTGTGACAACGCGAACGAGTCTATTCCGCCCGATACTCGAGCCATTCAGTTGTACTTACCGATCGTTCGTATCCTGATTGCTGTAAGTTGAGGGTTGCATTAAGAGTGAGCCGAACATGCAGCTCGCGATGCTCACGAATGGTGTGCAGGGTCCATGATGTGTTCGTTCCATAAGGAGGACAATATACTGCCGACGGCAGGCTTGCAGATCTCGCAGCCTAAGGCGCGGGGGTTTGTGCCCGCAGCCTCCATGATGGCCGTCATACTCTTCAGCTTCTTTATCCTGAATAGGTTGTGAGCTTTCTACTGCTGGGCCACAACTGTGTGCCTTACTTGACCACATTGAACAGATCCGCCCGGGACATCGCGAAGTGAGGGCAGAGGTGATTGCTGACGGCTATACCTGCTTTCTTCAGCTCCGCCTGCGAGAACAACATCGTGAGCACAATCTCCGCTACACAGCCGATCTAGCGCCGCGACATACCTTCACGATGTTCGTCATCAGCGGCACACCTGCGAAACGCCCAGATGTCAGCGAGAGTTATTGTCGGAAGGGAGGAGGAGTACTGACATCCACCGCAACCAGACCCGGCCTTAGTCTTGCTCTTCACGTCTGCTACGCTCTGTGCGCCGTCCCTGATACACTGAACAATACGGCCTTTCGACACGTTCTGCAGGCATGCTGGTCAGCAACCCAGCCTATGTAGACAATAGATCGCCTCGTACATGACAGCTGCAGATCTGTGCGTCCTCGTCCAGATCCCCACCAGAATCATCTTGACCGGAGCGGGACCCGAGAATGAATTGGGATGGCGGCACGTCCAAGGCTTTCTGTGTGACGCCAGGGAAGGTTACACCTGCCCACGGATACTGTGTACTCCGACCGACCTTCTTCTTCACCAACGCGACTAGCTTAACGTAGTCGGACGTGTCTCCCACCATCATGCCGCCCAGGAGATACTTTCCATCGGCGCTGAAGATGTATCTGGCACGCGCAGCGGGTCAGCCGAGGGCACCAATCACCAGGAACTAGGGCTTATGCTATACTTCTTATAGACTCCTCCAAAGGGATCGCGATAGGTGAGAGCTTCCACTGGTCCGTCTGCGGCAGCTGCGGCACCGTGACGCTTCTTAGGCGTGGAGGCGTCGTGTGGCTTATTATCCTCATTTGGGACCGGATCTTGAGGGGCACTCTGCTTGACAGGTTTGGCGACCTTCACCTGAATACGCTGCTCTGCAAAGTAGTCGCCGAAGGAAGCCACCTGCATCAAGAAAACAAGCAGCTGATAGTAAGTATTGGAAGCCTGGGAAAGCGTGGAGGTACGCACGTCGACGCCCATCAGCTTCAGCTTCGTCGACAAGTCCGGATTGTTCTACCGGTCCACGTACAAGTGTGAATGCTGGACACTATCGAGGCAGCTGAAGACCTACCATTTGTCGTGGCTTGAAGCTCCCTACTTGGGTCTGAGCCTGGGTGAAGTTGAACGCGAGTATGTCGGCCATCTCGATCCCGGGAGCGATGAGCCCGTACGTGTTGTTCTTCCAACTCGCGCACTCCCCGATCGCATAGATATCTTTCGCGCTCGTCTGCAGGTCGTCATTGACGACTATACCACCCCGAGGAGCACAGGCAAGACCGGCCTTCCGGGCTAGGTAGTCCCTAGGGGTGATGCCGATCGCGAAGACGACGATGTTGCAGTTCAGTAGGGTACCGTCCGACAACTCGAGGCCGGAAACCACACCCTGGTCGTTGGTGACAACTCGCTGCACGGACGTGCTCCCCAGGAACGTCACACCCATCGCTTCGATGCGACGGAGGACAATCTCGCCCCCCTGCGCGTCAAGTTGACGGGAGAGGGGATATGCCTGCCTATGAATAATAGTGACGTCCTTGATGGTGGGCAGGTCGTACACGGCCTTCGCAGCTTCGAGGCCGAGGAGTCCTCCTCCGAGCACCACAGCCTGCGTGACCGTCGTCAACGGCTAGGGATTCCGCTCACTTGGGCGTACGTACCGAACAGTCCTTCATATCTTCCTTCTCGGCATACTCGAGCAGCCCGTTGATGTCAGAGATGTTACGGTATACAAACGCCCCCGGCACGGAGAGGTCAGCGTAGCTTGGGAGTGCTGCATCCGAACCAGTCGCCAAAACGCAGTAGTCGTACGTGATTGAGCGACCCTTGTCGGTCTCCACGAGGTGGGCATCGCAGTCGAGAGATGCTACGGTTTCGCCGATATGGAAGGCGAAGCGGTCTGGATCCTGCTTGGCGTACCAATCCGCTATGATAGTCGCAGCAGGCGATATCAGTGGAGCGAACGCAGGTGGATGTCACATTTGGCGTACCAGGGTTAAGGTATAGCTTCTCGACGTTCCGGTGCTGGAAGTACTCAGTGAGAGCGACTCGATTGTATGCCACTATGCCCGCGATCGACGTCAGCGAAATACCACACGAAACGAAACTGAGCTCACAATGTCTCTCTTCGCTGCAAGTCACGATTCGGTATTGGTGGCCAGTGTCTAGGTCTAAGAGCTTCTCAATAAATGCTGTATCAGAGCAGCGTAAGTTCCAATCATCTTGAACCATATGAAGAATACTGACCGATCCCAACCATTCCAAGCCCGACGACGACGATGGTCTTGTACTGATTCTCTTCTGTCGCCATGTTGATCAGAACAGCGCAGCAACTCTACGCCTGCACGATGCTATGTAGTTTGGGGTGCGCCGCTATCGCGATACGAGCGTGGGCCCACAAGTCTATAAAACCTAGGAAAGTGGGGCTAACATAGCCCGCTTCGAAGCGGCATTGTGTTGAGAAGCCACTTCGAGGTTCCCACAGTATCGAGGTTGGCCGACACCGGGCTTCTCGTGAGAGGGATGTGCTCGCGTCCCGGGAAGAGCCGCCAAGAGTGTATGGACGAGCGCGCGCCCTGCTATCTCCCGGCGGCGGGCCTATCGATAGAATGACCAGACCGGACGTCTTGAGTCTTTGGAAAACGCGCATAATTGGAGTCTCGTGCCATGAGGGAAGTCACTGGGGAAACCAGATTCCTGATACTGAAGTCTCCCATCCAACCTACTTTACAGGAACATGGGCAAGAGACCCATCCCACTACAGGCATTACAATTTCGAAGCTAGAGGCTTGAACTGCGGCTTCTGCTTCTTCTGTGCAGCCTTGACCGCATCCACGAGGTCCTACGAGTCTCAAGTCAGCGACCGGTGCCAGGAATCTCTGGCAGAAACGTACCTGAGTTTGGAGCATAGCGCTGTTCCAAACTGCCGTGTATTCCAAGTTCTCCCGAACGCTACGATAAACGCCCATCTTAGCATACTCGGCCATAGAACCATCCTGTGCGCCACGTACGGATGGTCTCTCGCGTGCAGCAGCAAGTGCTTCGTCCCGACTACAGCGATGGGCGACTTTTCGGCAATGAGCTTCGCTACGTCGAGGGCCGCCGCGACGACCTCGTCGCGCCCGCCTTGCACCACGCGGGATATGAGGCCCATCTTTTCCGCCTCCGCAGCGGAGAAGTTGCG
The DNA here is from genome assembly GCA_022385805.1 of Pilatotrama ljubarskyi. Lineage (NCBI taxonomy): Eukaryota > Fungi > Basidiomycota > Agaricomycetes > Polyporales > Polyporaceae > Pilatotrama > Pilatotrama ljubarskyi. Next base: position 35,687 of record MU277749.1, on the reverse strand, counting down.
TCCGGTGTAGGCGAGCTCGTGCACCAAGCTGTGGTTCCCGGCGATCTTGGGCAGACGCGCGAGCGTTCCGATGTCTGCCGCGAGTCCGACGTCCACTTCCTGCGTATCGCATTGCGATCATCAGAACCGGTGTAAGTGACGAAGTGGGACGCCGAGCGATCCCACCTTGATGGCAAAGACGACGTTCGATGCTGCGTAGCGAACGTCGCACGCCGAGATGATGTCTACGGAGAGTCCATATGCGATGCCATGGGCGGCGACGATGACCGGGTACGGGCAGCGTTCGATGGCCGAGATGGACGCCTGGAAGCTGAGGATGCTCTTCTGCAGCTGCAGCGCGTTGCGAGCCGGGTCGCTGCCTCCTGAAGTGGACGCTGAGAGCGCCGAGACTTGGTGACACGTAACACGTCGAATGCGAGTCGTTCAGCGTGAGTCTCATTGTGATATACTTCGGCGCATGTACGCACAGTCTATGCCGGCGGAAAAGAGCTTGGGTAGAGCGGACGCTAGGACGACAGCGCGTACTGCCGGCTCCTGGCTGAGCTTGTCGAAGACTTGTCCTAGCTCCGCCCAGAATCTGACACGTTGTCCAGGGAGCGTCATCAGTCATGAAGGACCCGTACGACTGATCGTCGACTTACGGTTCATGAAAAGCATTGACTGGATTGCTAAACGGGTCCGTCAGAGTTGTGTAAGAGATCTATATGACGACCACGTCACTGCTGCCTCGAGCCTGTTCATATCTCACCGTGATAGTTCTACGAGAGCGACGTAGGGTGCTGGCGCGGAAACTTTGACAAAAGTGCCAGACAAGTGGGTAAATGAGCGAGCATCCGCCATCTCGTGAAGTCGGGGTGAAGGCTACTGAGAGGCCAGAGTACTATAACCGACCCGGATTTGGGACGCTCATCGAAAATAAGAGCCGGGTTCTCTTCCAACTCAAGTTATTCCTTCCGCACTCTCATAGATGTGCGTGCCACCTAGATCTGTAACCCCTCCATATATTTTTCTTGGGATCTGTACATCAGAACGCTCTGCGTTGCGTGAGGACCCGGAATTTGGACGACCTGACGGACGAGCTGGTCACGTATGTCACGATGCCGAGCTGTGCCGAATTAGATCTCCGATTCGATCTATTACAGAGTGTCCTCCGTGTACTGAGAGACTTGCCGCCGCCAGGACCGCCGGCCGCCGGCCACCTCCATTAAGGGAGGACGGCTTGCTTAGGCCTGGTCATATTGTGTCTGTTTTTTGGAGCGAGAAGAAATTCAGTAGACGTGCACAGCAGAGGTATGAGCACGAGGGGAGGCAATGACTTCGCGTGCACAGATGCACGACACGCCGAGATACGGTTTAAACTCCGACACATGCCTCAGCCACAGCTACGGCACTGAATGTCACGCTTTCACGTCCTGCGTTCATACAACACAGCAAACTCGCTGCTCAGACCTTAAGTAAACTCGGAACGTCACTTTTGGCTGTATTATGAGGTTTCATGAAGGAAGGAAGGAAGAGAACCAAGTAGAGCACTCGTTAGAGGAGGTTCATCCCGCCGCGCGCTCGAGTGGACTGTCTTGGTATTCAAATAACTCTCGTCTCTCTCCTCCTCCTCATTTCGGATTTCCTCTGTACACATTGTGAGACACCTAGTCAGCGATCCCGATGCAAATTAGAAAACTCTAGCCAGCGGTTGAGTTGTGATAGCCATTTGTCCAAAATCCGGGTCAGCGCCTAGTCCGTCCCAAATCCGGGTCGGTTATAGTAGTACCGTCAAATCTTCTTGGCCTGACTTGGCTCACTGGAGAGTGCGAATAGGCTCGACGGCGCAGTGGTATGCGTAGTTAAAGTAGTCCGGTGTATACTATGAACCCACACCCACACTAGACTTTTACCGTGCTAGATGATCGTACAATTCCGGGGATGATGGTTGTGCGGAAGGAGGCGCCGTTTTCACATGCTCTGCACGTGTGGCATGCGGGGGCGAGACGCCCACCAATAGCCACCAACATGTAAGTACGGCAGGTTATACTGTAAGTATCTCAGGTAGCTCACGGAGACAATCGATAGTGTCCGTATACAAAGTAGAATCCCCCTGGTGACCTCGCCATCGAACGTACTTCAGGGATCTAGGTATCGCAAAAGATGCAAACGATACGCAAATCCGCGGCCTCGAAGCTTCAAGCCTTTCTGGTGAGGAATGTCGGAGGAGACGCGAGGCATTAGTACTGTACGAGGATTCATGGTGGATTTCCAGACTGCAGTGTGGTAGGACCACCCCAAATTCAACTTGAAGTGCCAACGGTATTGCGGTCAGCCATACATAGACCCTGCATGTGGCACCCTCAATGCATCGGCCGAAGGCACAGATACTGGGCTGACGCACTCGTCGATAGCAGACCTGACACCTGCAGGCTGCGACGTCTCGTATCGCCTAACATCTCGCCAGAAGAAGGAGGTAAGCGTCTGTCGTGATACATGGGGAAGAGGACGCACCACCAGGGCATGAAGAAAACTCCTAGTCAGTAACCGTTGGAGTTCCACGCCCCTTATAGCACGTCTGATAGCTTCGTGACTTGGCAGACTCGTGATGTGTAGGGTGTGCGATGATTTCTGCGAGGAAACGCAAACGTCGTGGCACGCACACTTTTGGTGGAGATCCCAGCGAGCTCTTGCGTATCATTCTCGGCGAAGATGCTTACAGTTCACGGGGCCCATTCACGTCTTGTCATGCGTAATGATAGCATGTGGGCCATGGGCCATATGTTCTATTGTATCGGAAATCCGAACATAAGTCCCGACCTTGAACCGAATTTATCTCTGCGTCATCTTACGACAATGTTCTCACTGGCGGCTCCCAACGTCCGTATGCCTTGCCTAGGCCTCGGGAGCCTGTGGAGGACAGTTATTGCCGAAATGCCGGGTTGGACTTCCTTCGGCAGGTGTGTGTGCAGGTCGCATTATGGCAAGCACCTTCTGCTAGGCCACGGAGTGCGGTTCTATTGCCTGATGCGAGCCAAGCAGAGCAGAACGGCCTATATGAACTGCAGCGAAGTCTCAGAAATGAAGCAGCGGTTATGAAGATGAGACGCATGCTGGATATGAGCGCACGCTGCGTAGCAGATGATCGCAGAAGCCTGAAAACAGCGCGTAGAGTGCCTGTTTGTCCTGTTGACCACCTCAGGGTTGTGTGGCTATCTTGCCAGATGTGAGCACACAGCTGAGCATCGCCGCGCGCGACGCCGAGGCCGAGAAGCGCAGAGAACGCAGCGGAAGGAGAGTCGAGGAGGCAGTAACAGGAGGACAAGGACGTGTGTGGCTTGACGCCGTCACTCGCGCGCGGCCGTGGCCGGTGCGATAGGGTGCTGGGAGAAAGTCCGCGACTTTTTAACTAACAGTTAATAACCGGTTGCCCTCCGGGGTGCCTTTCTAACCACCATTTAAAACTGTTAAATAACAGCTGGTACATTGGCGCCCGGCGGGTCGGGTCGAGGTGACTCGAGGACGTGCGTGTCGTTGTATGACGCTCATTCACTACTTCCGGAGCCTGTTCAGATGCCAACAGTTGTTTGAAAGAGTACCCGAAAGTCTTCAGTATAGTGAAGAGCATGGGCCCCGGTCTCCTAACAGTACGTTTCGACCTAACTCGGCATATGCCGAGGGTCGGTATACCAGGCCCTTGCGGCGTCCACACTCGTACTGTTGTGCATTCTACTGTGAGTGATGATGAGCTCATCCTGGCTGCCCAAGATATCTTCTCGCAATGCGTTGCTCCCTATCAAAGTCGTCAGAGCAGGAGGACCACGGGCCGACTTTTCAACAATTCTTCACTCCGCCTCAGACCCCCTGCTAATTTCTAGCAGTTATAAACAGTTATTAACTCTGTTAATAAACCGCCTGTTTATTAACTTTCATTTCTCCCGCCACCCTACGGTGCGACTCACTCTTGCCCCCGACGACGACGATGTCGAGCAAATCGTCGCGCATATCGCCCTCGCCATCGTCGCCGACGACCTCCAGCCATGGATCCAAGCTTCCAAAGTTTCTCCAGAAACAATCGCGCGACCGCTCCAAGTCCATGGTCGACACGCCCGCATCTGCCTCTTCCTCCGCCAGTCCCACCCCCTCCTCGTCCTCGTCCACCCCCGCCATCCCAGAGACCCCGAAGCACAAGAAAGTCGGCAGACGAGGCTCCATCTTCCGAGACTCGAGCAGCCGTCGCCAGTCGCAGGACGTAGCAGTTGAGCCGGGCGACGTCTCGAGGGACGGCGAAGACGTGCCCGACGAGACCCCCGTCATTGTCGAGCCCGTCAACATTCCCCGGCCACGGACACGCTCAGAGCGGCCAGCGTCGGATACATACTCGTCCGTGCCACACTACTCGCCTGTGTCCAACTCACGCATCAGCGACCTGCCCACCCGCCTCTCGGGCTGGTTTGCCCACACTTTCAGCACGTCCTCGACCGACCTCACCCTGCCCTCCCTCCTCTCCCAGCAACACCTCAACGCGTCTGTCTCGCCCAAGGGCAAGGGTTCAGCACTGCTCACTGCGGCGCGGCACGGCAAAGGCCACCTCGACAAGGCCATGCGCTATCTGCTCGACAGCGACGCGACCCCCGATAAGTGTCCGGATCCGATCTGGCTGCTCGGTGTGCAGCATCCTGGCTACGAGCCGCCCCCGCCTCCCGCCCCAGACCTCGCCGCCAGCCCCGGCCGGCGTAACTCGAGCGACTCGCGCAGGTCGCCGTCCTCTTTTCGCTCCTCTGCTTCCTCTTCTCCTGTTGCCCCGAATTCCGCGCCACCAGATCCATCGCTTTCCCAGTCTCTCCCAGCCTCGGCGGGCCCGTCCAAGGACCCGTCCAAGAACTGGCCACCCGTGTTCTACTCTGACTTCACATCCCGCATTTGGCTCACCTACCGCTCCCAATTCTTCCCCATCCGCGACACCACCCTAGCTGCGCTCGATGCCGAGCTGTCCGATAATCCGACCGGGGTGCCGAGCAGCCCGCCGACCAAGAAATGGAACTGGCCATTAGGAGGGGAGAAAGGGTGGACGACAGACGCGGGATGGGGCTGTATGCTGCGCACCGGGCAGTCGCTGCTCGCGAACGCCCTTTTGCACCTCCATCTTGGTCGAGGTGCGTGCCATCCTTTCCTCCGCCAGCGACGTCCTTGATTGACTCTGTTCAGATTGGCGGCGCCCTCCTCATCCGGTCTATACGGCCGACTATGCGACATATGTACAGATCATCACATGGTTCCTTGACCATCCCTCTCCCCTATGTCCGTTCAGTGTCCACCGTATGGCCCTTGTCGGCAAGGACCTCGGCAAGGACGTTGGGCAATGGTTCGGTCCTAGCACCGCTGCCGGTGCTATAAAGTAGGTCCATTCGGCCCCCTCGCCGCCCCAGATTTAACGCTGGTACTGGACAGGACACTTGTACATGCCTTCCCTGAAGCCGGTCTCGGGGTCGCCGTCGCAGCGGACGGCACGCTGTACGAGTCAGACGTCTACGCGGCGTCTCGTTCGGCGATGTACTCTACCCGCAGAAACGCCCAGAGCCGCATGGAGTGGGGCGATCGCGCCGTGCTCGTGCTCATTGGCATTCGCCTCGGTATCGAGGGGGTGAACCCGTTGTATTATAACACGATCAAGGTTCGTCATGGTGTTCCTAGCGTAGCATATAGTCGAAACTCATATCACGCAGACATTGTATACCTTCCCCCAATCTGTCGGCATCGCGGGCGGCCGACCCTCCTCTTCCTACTACTTCGTTGGCTCGCAGGCCGACAACCTCTTCTACCTCGATCCTCACCACGCGCGCCCTGCTATCCCGCTTCGTCCCCCACCTCGCAATGTGGATTCATGGGAGAGCCAGGGCTCGCCCGAACCATATGGGTCGGACCGCGAGCGCGAGAGAGACAAAACCAATCGCCCGTCTCAGCACGTCCGCTCCTCTACTTCCCCCTTCTCGGGACGGACGAGCGGGGCGACCTCGGGCTCGTCCTTCTCGTACCGCTCACCTACCCTCTCACCCTCGCCCTTGCAGCAGCAGCTCTCGACGTCGTCTGCGTCCACGTCGCAGTCCGAGTCCTCGCAGTCGCACATCCACCCGCGCTGGCAGTCCTCGAGCATGCTCCCGGACGACTCGGCGGAGATGGACTCGCGCGAGCTCGGCCTGGGCGCTGACCTCGACCCGGTGCAGCGTCACTATGTGACGGCGTATACGAACGCGGAGCTGAAGACGTTCCATTGCGATAGGGTGAGGAAAATGCCGCTGTCGGGGCTGGACCCTAGTATGCTGCTCGGGTTCTTGTGCAAGGACGAGGGCGAGTGGCTGGACCTCAAGGACCGGATAGCGGAGGTGAGTCCACCAGGTGGAGCTAGTTTTGTGTTTCCTCTTGACAGTCGTGGATATAGCTCTTCCGTACGAACAAGTCCATCTTCTCCCTGGGAAACGAGCCACCACAGTATCCCTCGGACTCGGATGACATGGGCCTCGAGTCGATCTCGGAGCCGGACATCGACATGCCCGACGACGATGACGAGTTCTCGCTCGGCAATTCGCCCTCGGGCAGCGTGCACGGCTCCAAGGCGGGCGGCAGCGTCAAGTCAGAGGTGGACACCGAGGACGATCCGATCGCCCCGCTCACGCCCAGCGCGGGCAAGGGCTCGTTCGACATCGAGGCCCCGGAGCGCATGAAGCGTGAGGCGTCCAACCACTCTCAATCAACGCAAGACTCGCTCAGCTTCGACGACGAGGACGACGAGGAGTGGGAGGACCCTGCTGAGTTCCCCACGCCCCAGATGCCTGCGGAGCCGCAGCCCGTCAGCATCCGCGTCCACCACGCCCGTAACAATCCGGAGGTCCCACCTGGGATCGCTACGGTGCGCTCGACGAGCTCGACGGCGAGCAAGAGTACGACAGCGAGCGCGGACAAGACGCGGCGGAAGTCGAAGAAGAGTTCGCCGGGCTCGGGCTCAGCGAAGACCCCGCGCGCGGCACCGCACCAGCAGGAGGCGCAGGTGCAATACCCGTTCCCAGCGGCATACCCCGGGGAGGAGGCGGAGGCGCCGCCGTCGCCGCCGCAACCGCACGGCCAGGGAAAGCGCATGCCGCAGATGCGCACGGCGAAGGCGCGGGATGGCGGACGGACGCAGAGCGGGGGCGTGAAGGGCGTGCTCATGGACGACGGGGACGATTTCTGATACGTGCCGCGCGGTTGGACTTCCAACTCGCGTTTCTTTTCTTCGTTATTGGGTGTGCCGTATGATGTATTATTTTCTGACGCTTCGAGTTTCATTTGTGCAGATATTCTATTTTTTTTTTCCACTCGCATTCGCGCTCCCTACGTCCTTCACCAAGTCCAAACCTGCTCCCCTCCACGCACCAACCCCCCTTCCCAATCTCCCCTCCCACCATCACCCTCCCGTTGTCATCCCAAGCTAACAGGCGAACACACCATGCCTCCCACAGTTCATCCTCTGTACGTTTTAGCCCTTTCATCTCCCCTCCCAAGTTCGCCCGTTGACCGCCATGCTTCCTCCGAGCGTCAGCTCTCCCGGCTTGAATACGAGAAGCCTGTGATAGGTCACTGTCATGTTTCTGCTGCTCTCTCTCAAATGGATCGCGAGATACCCGCAACACGTTTGCCTGTCTCCTCTGAACCTCGAGAATCATCACGGAACGTGGTCATGCTGTGTTTTCCTATATGTCTCCCAATAGGTAGCCAGTAAGTCTGGAACGCAGAGGATAAGCAAGCCGGTCGTTAGCGGAGGATGTGCAGCCTTCCTACAACGCAAAGCGAGAACGCGTGCCAACAAACAGCATAACACGGACATGCTCTGGAACGAGGGACTCATCCTGATCGGCCCTTTGCTATACGCTCCGGGAGAACCGCCGCCACATCATTCGCAAGATGAAGGTCCTCGGTAGCCACGCCAGGACCATGTACCACCACGACTTACCCCCGAGGAGCAAAGACCTCGGAGGCTTCTCCAGCAGAGTCTTGGCCACGACCCGCTGCGCGTACTCCTCGGCGGGCATCGTGTCCGAGCCTTGGCTCATGCTGATCCGCTGGAGAATGTTGGGGAGGAACCGCTGGTAGAGGCTGTCCGCGGGGAGCCCGCGGAAGGTCGCGAGCCGGTTCGTGGCGAGGTTGGAGCGCACGGCGCCGGTGGTGACGGAGACGACGGAGACGTTGAAGGGGGTGCATTCCATGTAGAGGGCGTCGCTGAGCGAGTGCAGGGCCGCCTTCGTCGAAGCGTAGATACCGGCCCAAGGCGTGGGTCTATCATATGCAGGAGAGAGAGAGCACGAGCGCTCAACCCTTCTGGATCCTCGAGTTGTCACGAGCTCGGCGACTCACAAGTAAGCCATGATGGAACCGATGTTGACGATGGTGCCGCTCTTGCGCGCGGCCATGTGCGGAATGACTGCTTTGCAGAGCCGGATGACGGAGAAGACGTTCGCGTCGTACGCGCGCTGTATCTCCTCCATGGAGACGTCTATGATAGGTCCTGTAGGCGACATTCCAGTTCATACTGGTCAATGAGAGCGTCATTCTACACATGAACGCGGCCTACCAGTACACAGGACGCCGGCGTTGTTGACGAGGACGTCAATCCGGCCCTCTTTGTCGACGATGGTCTTCACGACGCTACGGACGTCCTCGTCGCTCGTAACGTCCAGCCTCAACCTTTCGACGTCGTGCCTGAAGCCGTCCATAGACTCCAGTTTACGCGCTGTCGCGTACACTTTGCACCCCTGCTCGGCGTACTCTTCACATCTGCAAGGACAGGCTTGTCCGTCAATTGACTGTGCCGCTCATTCGAGGTGAAGGCACTCTGGGTACTTACAAGGCGAAGCCAATGCCTCCAGCGGAACAGCCTGTTACCAGCACCACTTTGGGAGCAACCGGCATTCTGAGAGTAGTTGGACGTCGACGTCGACGTTAGACGGGTAATCGCCCTCGTGTCTGGAGAGACTCCTAGCGGTAGTCCTAGGCTAACGTAGTCACCGGGGTACCGGCGGGTTGCCGGCGGGAGCAATGCACTCGAATGAGCCGGCGTGGGAGGCTCAGCCTGCTCGTGTCGGACTGTGATCTTGGACAACACTACAGGATGCTGGTGGCCGCGGTATTGGTGCGAGTAAGCAAGACGAGGTCCCAGCTCATCTTATGTAGCAGCAGGATTGCCCAAGCAGAAACGCGCGCTACAGTGTCTGCTCCATGCACCAGCACCGGGGGCAACCCGAACATGCTATGCAGACGGCTGTATGATACGCTACGGAGTAATGGAAGAGACTCGGGAGCCAGCAGGAGACATATGGGGAGTAGTGTGCCAGTGAATTAGGATGGTCCCGTTATGATACTGTATACCGACTAGATCATGAGCCATAAGATACTTTCTCCCAGTGGACCTCACACCCGCCCACCCTTCCACGTCAGCGCCACGTCAGGGAGTACCAGAGGCTCACGCCCTGAGCGCGCCGACCTTCTTCCTGACCGTGCGCGCCTTCTCGGAGCCGCGCCCCTTGCTCTTCCCGAACACGACGACCTTGCCCACCTCGCCCGCGCGCCCCGAGCGCCCCGCGCGGTGCAGGAAGTCGACCATGTTCCGCGGCTCGTCGACGATGAACACGTGCTTCACGTCCGGAGAGAAGTCCAGCCCGCGCGAGAGAAGCGACGTCGTGATCAGCACGTGCGGCACGTCCTTGAGCTCCTCCATCGACCGTGCGGCCGGAGCCGCCTCTCCGGTCTTCCCTTCAGCAGGAGCTTCTTGAGAGCTGGCGGGCACCGACTCGTCCTCGTCCGGCTTGCGCACGCGCAGGAAGCCGTCGAGGTGGTGGTTCGAGCCGCGCTTGCGCGCCTCGCTCACGCTCGTGAGCGCGACGTTCGCGATGCCCTTCTCGCGCAGGTACTCGCCAAGGTTCTCGACGCGGCCGCTCTTGTTGCAGAACACTAGCACCTTCGACAGCGGGCGCCCGCTGCCGTTCTTCTGGAGGTCGTCGAACCAGACGCGCCGGAGCCGGTGCTCGATGTCCGCGTCGCGGTTCCCGCCCGTCCAGTTGAAGTACTCCGTCTTGAGCGACGAGGGGAGCCGGTGCAGGTGCGGCGAGGCGAGGCGCGTGAGCGTCGGGTGGAACTGGTCGAGGTAGGCGGCGAGCGAGGAGGGGATCGTCGCGGAGGTGAGGACGAGGTTGAACGGGTAGTCGAGCGGCGTGGGCGCGGGCTTGGACTTGGCGTCGGCTCCGGCAGAGAGGTTCAGCTCGGGATCGAAGGGCACTGGGTGCCCGCGCGCGGCGCTGATGTCTGCCAGGATCGCCCGCGTCGCCTCTTGGAAGTCTGGGTCTGAGGATGTAACGTCAGAAGATGTATGCACTGACAGAGAATATAGCTTCTCACCGAAGAGCACGTCAGTCTCGTCGACGACAACCCACTCGATATCCGCAAGGCCCATCTCGGGCTCGCCCACGGTGAACTTCCGGCGCGGCCTCCACTCCTCCCCCTTCTCCTCCATCTTCTGCTCGTAGTCCCATCCCCGTCCGCGCGTGAGCTCGAGCACCTTCGACGGTGTACCAACCAACAGGTCAACCGGCCGATTTTGCGCAGCATGGTCGGGTCGCACGATGAATTCGGCCGAGACGTCCTCAGGGTCCGCCTCCTCGGCGGCCTCCGCCATCTTCGCCGCGGTGACCTTCTTGCGCGAGGGCGTGTTGGCCTGCGAGGCGCACACGACGCGCAGCTTCACGTTGTGCAGGAGCTCCTTCGCGAAGCCCGACAGCTGCCGCGCGAGCTCGTGCGTCGGCGCGAGGACGAGCGCGCGCGGGTTCATCGCGCGTCGCGGGACCGAGGGGTCGTCCGTCCGCCGGGGCGCGTTGTTCAGCTCCGCGAGCTTAAGGTCTTGGAGGACTGGCAGGAGATACGCCATGGACTTCCCGGAGCCCGTTTCGGAGGCGAGGAGGAACTGGCGATATTGCGCGCGCTCTTCAGGCGTGGCAGACTCGAGCCTGACGAGGTACTTCAGGGACAGCGCTTGGATGGGTGTGGGCGCTGCGTCGGGGCCAAGGATGTCTTGCACTGATTTGAGCAGGCCTTCCATCAGAGGAGGCGAGGTGAACTGCTCTGGGAGTTGCGTGATCGGCACCGAACGTTTCGAGATGTCGAAATCCTCGCTTAGCGGGTTGACGATCTTCGCTTTGCTCGATGAGCTGGCGTCATCACCATACGGTCGCCGTGCAGGAGCCCGGTCCATAGCATCTCGCGCGTGGGGCGCATCAGACAGCTTCAACGCCCTTGGGAGATCTCTGGGACTGTCCGACGACTTGAGCGGCCTCCTCTCATCCTCTCTACGGCTGAGACGTCGTCTAAACTTGTAAGGGTCGTCTGCTGTTTCTTTACGGGTGTCCGGTCGACCGTGGTGAGGGGCAGGGTCGCGCTTGAACGAGGGCGCGACTTCTGCCGCCTTCAAGTCCTTGACCAGACGGGTCCGCGACGGAGCATGATCTAACAGTCCACAAGTGGGAGGTTGTTCGTTCAGCACATCAATGCAGTAACGTAGTTCTAGAAAACACATACCAGAGTCCCTGCGAGATCTGCTGGATTGCGCTGGAGCAGAGGTGTGAAGACATAGCGCTACCACCAGCTCCGGCGGTAAGTGTGCGGCCCTCGCAGCGATGCGGGAAGACGACAGCAGAGACATACTTGGCGTCACGTGTGAGCAGTTAGTCTGCTGGGTCGCCGGCGAGCCGCAGGTGTAGAGCAATTAGGAGGACGAGAAAGAGTAAGACGACTCGGAGGGCGGCAGGAGAATGACACTGCAGGCGCTTACCGAAATCCTCCAGCTTTTCCTAAGCGCCCGTACTTGCCAGGCCGACCCCGAACACCGCACGTAGCACACTCGACGTATTTGCCGACCAAAACTTCCTCGTCATCATCCACGACCACCACCTCCCACCACAAAACCACAGACATGTCTCGTCGTGCAGCCCCCGGCGGCGTCTCACCATTTGGCGTCCCCCAGCGTCGCGCCATCCACGACCCGAACGAATCTGCGTTCTCCCGCTTCATGCGCGAGCAGATCTGGGCACCCGAGAACCTCCCCGGAAACATCAGCATCCTCACGGCCGTGACGGTCTTCTTTGGCGGAATCGCGGCGATCAGGACGTTTGGGGAGCTCATGATCCCGGCTTGAGGTGGTTGGCCATGCTGCGAGAGGAGAGGGTAGAGGTTAGACGGGCCCTTCGGCAGGAGTGGCGGTTGGGAGTTGTGGATAGGCAATATCTCGTGTTGCATACGCAAAAGCAGGTGCGTGCTCCTATTCACAGAGACGGTGCAAGGAAATTCTGACGGCGAGCGCAGCCTCAGTCTCTTCCTCTCGCTTGGTGGTCGATGCTACGGTGTCGCTCGGAACGACTGCTCTCCTATGTTGTATCATAATCCGCATTAATTCTTCCCTTACTCACGCTGCCAACGACCCGGCTCGGCTGCCTCGATTCGTGCTGTTCAGGCCGTTTACCGCACCCTCGAGGCCATGCACAGACTGGTCGCGTTTGCGCCAATCCGCATCGGGCGCCAGGCCAGCACTCGTACTCAACAGATCTACACCCTCTGGACCATTCACTCTCCCCGTGGACGAGCATCTGTATTGGCGACTGACGTCGCGGACAGCTCGCCCTTTCATTCAAGCCGAAGGACAGCTCGGTCCCGTTCGAGGACCCCGGGGACTGCAACCTTCATCTCAGTCACCCATCTGTGAGAGCAGTTGAGCTTGCAGTAAAGCTGGTAGTCTCCCAAGCGTGTACACATTCGTCTCCGTGGAGCAGCATACGAGCAGCGAAAGAACGAGCAGTTGTAGAAAAGTAGCGATAGTTGAGAACGGAGTGCAAGAGCGAGCGGGCGCTATAGCGGGTAGATTACGCGAGAGAAATAATTCCCTTCCGTCTCGTTCTGGCGTCGAGCCCGCTCCTTCTGACAACGACCTCCACCACATATCCCGCGCTCTGCCCATGAGCTCTGCACAAGCCGGCGAGGATGCGCACGGTTAAGCTTGTCGTCATCGGAGCATCTGGCGTCGGCAAGTCCAGCATCCGCAACCAGGTCCGCCTGCAGTCGTTTCTACCGCTGCTCGTGCGCCCGACCTGACCTCCCCTTCGCACAGTATATCTCAGGTCGCTTCACGACGGGCTACAGGGCGACGATTGGGGCGGACTTCATCACCAAGACTCTGCCGCACCACAGCTCTCCGGAGGAGCTCGTAACCCTCCAGATATGGGTGGGTACTACCCTCTCGCACCTTTGTGTGCATCTCGTTCCTCATGCACCCTACGGTCCCTTTTGTAGGACACCGCGGGCCAGGAACGATTCTCCGCGCTCTCGTCCGCGTTCTTCCGCGGGGCGGACGCGGTCATCCTCATGTTCGACGTGAACCAGCCCCAGACGCTCCAAGCCCTGACGAAATGGTGGGCCGACTTCCGGGACAAAGCACCCGTGCCCGACGAGGACCTCGCCGAGTTCTGCTGCGTCGTCGTCGGCAACAAAATCGACATGGCCCGGGCGCAGCAGCCTCAGGCTGGGAGCGCGCACCCCGCGGCGGTCACGGAGGCGGAGGCGTTGGCCTTCGTCCACAGGCTCGTGCCCCGCCCCGCTACGCCTCCCTCTCCCACCGTCCGCCTCGCTCCCCCACCCGACCAGTCCCTCGCAGATGACGAACTGGACCTCCCTCCCTCGCCCCCGCCAGACCACCCGGACGCGCCGCGCACAGGCTCAATCGACATCGACGTCGCCACACACCTGCTGCGCGGGCGCGCCTCCCGCGCGTCGCGCTCCCGGAGCCGCTCCACGCTCTTCCACCACGGGACTGCCGGCACGATGACGACGACGAACACGATCTACCACACCCCTTCCTCCTCGCTCTTCGACACGTTCGAGTCCGCGCTCTCCTCGCCCGCGTTCACCGCGCTCTCCGCGCCCGCCTCCCGTTCCCCTTCACCCTCCACCTCACGAGACCGCCAGAGCTCCCTTCGCTCGCCCCGCCGCATGCCCTCGGCGTCGTCCATGTCCTCCGCACCCACCATCACCCCCAGCCTCTTCATCCGCGGCCAAGCGGAAGCCTCCACCACCATCACCGCAACGACCACGCCCGAGTGGGGCTCTCCGCCCGGCGACTCGTACGCGCCCCCGCCGCCGCTCGAGCGCTACCCGAAGCTGTTCTTCACGTCCGCGAAGACGGGCGAGGGCGTCGCGGACGTGTTCGAGTACGTCGCGCGGCGGGTCGTGCAGAGGCAGGAGTACGAGGAGGCGCTCGAGGCGCGCACGATGCACGTGCATGACGCGGACCAGAGCATGAGCATACGCTTGTCTTCTGCAGGGACAGGCTCCGCGGGTGCGCTCGACAGGAGTCGGTGGGGGAGCGGGTCGTGTTGTAGGACATGATGTTGCTGATCCGTGGTTCGGTTTGCCGTGGCATCGGGACGGATAATTCACGCGTGAGCGCTCTCCTGCTCTCTCGTCACTCGTTTGATAGGATGATTCCCTTGTCTTTCTGCTCTGTGTCTTTGTGTTGTGTACCGGTACTGTAGGCTGCTCATGCTATTCGTTTTCGGCAGGGACGTGTTTATCGTTTATCTACGGCGCGATACCACCATTGCGATATTTATGCCTAGGATTTGTTTCAACGGAAGCTCGCCTTCTCGCCCTCCCAAATGTCGCACTCCTCCTGCACGATCGCGAGAGTGATGGAGCTTCGGCACAGCGAACGTCACATACCAGCGAAGCTTGACCATGTCGAGTATATGAGGAAACACTGGCCGTCGGCGGTGGCGACGTGGCGCTTACAGACATTGTGATACATGCCCACGACAGAGCAGCCACGGAGTATCCCTCGCAGCAGATAGATGGATGTTTGCTATGTGTAGTAAGAATACAACAGATGTGGACGATACTGTTACAGAACGTGCGCGCGACCTCCCATCCAAGGCGATGCATCCATCAGAGCGTGAGGTGAAGGTTAACCTGGACGGACTTGACGGCGGTGTAGCTGATGTGTGGTCAGCCGGGGCATTCGACGAGTCGTATACAGATGGGGACTCACTTCGCCAGCGCGTACTCGCCGAGTTCGCGGCCGACACCAGACTGCTTGTAGCCACCGAAGGGGACGTTGGGGTATAGCATGTTCGCCGTGTTGACCTGGACCAAAACGGCCAGTCAGCGAATGGCCCTATCGGACAGCAGCAACAGCAGCGACGCACCCAAACAGTGCCAGCACGGATCTTGTGCGCCGTCGAGAGCGCGCGGGTGACGTTCTGCGAGTACACGGACGCGGCGAGGCCGTAGATCGTGTCGTTCGCTTGCGCGACGATGTCGTCCTCGTCTTTGAACTTGATGACGACACAGACGGGCCCGAATATCTCCTCCTGCACGATCTTCATGTGCGGCTTCGTGTCGGTGAAGACCGTGGGCTTGATGTAGTACCCCTCCTGGCCGAGACGCTCGCCCCCGGTGACCACCTTCGCGCCCTCCTTCTTACCGGACTCGATGTAGCCCATGATGCGCTGGAGCAAAGAGCATTGTCAGTGTAAGACGAAACAAAGCCACAAGGACGATACGTACGTCATATTGTTGTTGAGATACCTGGGGACCCTGGAAGACGTCGGGGTCGAAGGGGTCACCGACCTTGAGCTCCTTCGTGTGCGCAATGAAGCGGGTCATGAACTCGTCGTAGATCTTTTCGTGCACGAAGATACGTGATCCGGCACAGCAGCATTGGCCGTGGTTGTAGCTGCAGTCCACGTGAGCAGGGGCACGAGAATAACACCCGTCGCGACGACTTACTAGATACCGAACGCAGCCCACTTGACGGCCTGCTCGAGGTCCGCATCGTCGAAGATAATACTTGGGCTCTTGCCGCCGAGCTCGAGCGTGACCTTCTTGAGGTTTGACTTGGCCGCCGACTCCATGATCTTGCGACCGACGAGGGTGCTGCCCGTGAACGCGATCTGACATCATCGAATCTCGATGAGTTCGGGGTTCCGGACCGGGCTCCGATGCGGTACTCATACCTTCTCGATCTCCATGTGCTCGGCCATAGCCTGACCGACGGTATGGCCGTAGCCGTTGACGAGGTTGAAGACACCAGGAGGGAAGCCAGCCTCGTCGATGAGCTTGGCCATGAAGAGCGCGGACATGGGCGTGAACTCGGAGGGCTTCATGACGACGGAGCAGCCAGTAGCGAGCGCGGGGCCGATCTTCCATGCGAACATTTGCACTACGAAGGCACTGCATTCAAAAAAGCTCACAGGAGACACGAACTCGAGCACTTACGGGGGAAGTTCCAGGGGATGATCTGGCCGACGACGCCAATCGGCTCGTGGCGGGTGTACGTGAGCTTCGCCTCGGACGTCTCGATCGTCTGCCCGAAAATCTTGTCTGCCCAGCCCGCGTAGTACCGGATGCAGCGGATGGAGTGGTCGACGTCCGTCTTCCGCGCCCAGGTCCAGGATTTGCCGTTGTCGAGCGCCTCGAGCGCGGCGAGCGTGTCCGCGTGCTTCTCCATGAGGTCGCCGAGCTTGTTGAGGAGGCGCGAGCGCTGCACGCCGGTGGCGTTCAGGCCCCAGACGGTGTCGAACGCCTTCTGCGCAGCCTTGATGGCGATGTCGAGGTCCTTGGGCGTGCCCTCGCTGATCTTGGTGATGAGCTTCCCGTTCGACGGGTTAATCACGCTGGAGGGGCGTCATGAGGGAAGCTTATCGGGAACGGGCGAGAGAAGCACCTACTCAATGGTCGTGCCATTCGAGCCGTCGACGAACTTGCCGTCGATGTACAGGCCTAGGGGTACGGACACTTCGCCCTTGAATACGGGGGTATCAAACTTGTGCACGTAAGTCTCGGGCATGGTTGCTGGCAAGGGCGCTGTGGGTGTAAAGTATGGATGGGGTACTCGAGTCGGGCTCCTAGGCTGCGAGGAGTACCTGACGTACAGCCGCCTGGCTTTATACTGGGAAAGGGGGCGCGTTCCGGTTTTGCACAGCGATTACTGATCAAGTTCACAGAGGAGCATGACATCGCCCTTGGCCATAGCTTCGCGCAGGAGCAATTCTTCCCTGGGTCAGGCTCCCGCGCTTCGGGAGGGGCATGGTCAGCAGGTCACCTGCGGGAACGGGGGTGGCGTCGAGTAGTACGACAGCACGCTCATGTGTCCACCTTTGGCAGTCTGGACGCGGCGATGTAGACGACAAGTGATGCTGCGTTGATGCGTATCGAAACAATCCGCGACGTTCGCGTTAGCCGACCAGAGTTATCGCACGAATGGAGGAGGTGAAATGGAATGAGGGTGCGGGGAAGGGCTCGGACGGAGCACTGCGGACCGCCGCGTAAATGAATGGGCATATCTGAGATAGACGCCCCGTACACACGCTGCGCGCGCCGCATTGCATGCCTGCATCTTCCCTTCAACTTTGCCCAACGATCTTACCTTGATCGTCAGCTTGCCAATGTCTCGCTGGACGGTCCTTGGGGGAAAAACAGCGAACCTCTGACGTAGAAGAGAGCACCTTCAGGTAGCAGGGGCCTTGCAAAGACGTACGGTGCCTCCAAATTAGTATCCTCAGATAGCAGCTACCTCAACAAGGTAAATCAATTTCCATGCGTGAGACATAGAAGCGGCGACCCTGGGATGGTATTAGGCATGTAGCACAGTGATACAGATTCAATTCCCTGTTATTTGGCCAATGGCGGATCATGCCAGGCGCGCCCGCAGTTGACTTTGGCTTCTCCACTAGAAGATGCTTCGCCTGACCCACAACGCCGGATCGCGTCAGTGTGTTGCGTCACGAACGAGACGATGAGATGCCTCTTGAAGCTCACCTGAAGACATTGCGCCCGTGAAACAGGCGGGGATCTCGGCAGTGAGGGCCCACGAGCAGATTCAGGCGTCAAGCGATTTGAGAACCCCAGCTGTCCACGGCAACTGGTTGGCTCCGGTGTAGCGCAGCTCGACCTCCTCGAAGACAGCGACCCTCTTCGTCACAGAAAAGCCGAGTTTCTCGAACAGTCGTATACTCGGCTCGTTCTTGTCGCCGATGCGCGCGACGAGCCTGTCCTTCGGAACAGGGAGCGGAGGAGGCGACGAGGGATCCGTGGCGTACGACAGCATTAGCTGTAGCGCGGTATAGGCAATGCCGCGT
Source organism: Pilatotrama ljubarskyi (assembly GCA_022385805.1). NCBI lineage: Eukaryota > Fungi > Basidiomycota > Agaricomycetes > Polyporales > Polyporaceae > Pilatotrama > Pilatotrama ljubarskyi. The sequence goes on along the minus strand of MU277749.1, from coordinate 17,505 downwards.
CTCCGAAATGCGGGCTCTACGGAATACCGCGACAAGAGGGGGACACCCACACGCAGCAGAGAATGAATGAGATCCCAAGGAGATGAGCGGCCGAAGGTGGGATGTCAGCGCCAACGAGGTGAGTACGAGGGAGACGGGGTCGCGCACCTGCAATCATTATCTCGACCTCGACCTCGAAGTCCTCATCCTCAGGGCAGCCCTTGAGGAACAGGTTCACATCGCCTATCATCGGGAGGCTAGTGAGGCTTTCTGGGGTGACTCTCGCATCCCCCTTCGCATCGAACAGTTCTCCAGACAGGAGAATGAACGTTAATTCTGCAAAGGTGCCATACGGTGCGTGCGGTGAGGTACGCCGCGCGGGTGTCCGAGGTGCGCGAGAGTGCACGCACTGTCTTCGTCCGTCTGCCACTTTCCTGCCCCACCACGGAATCAGCATTCCGAGTTGCAAGGTTCGATTAGGTTTGAGTTTACAACTGCGGGGATTGTGGGGGCGCACCCCGCGCCCGCACGCGGTGTTCGGTGATGGAAAGATCTCGGTACAGGACTCACGTTGCATCTCGTACTCCTCTTCGAGAGTGAGCGGCTCGCTCGCCGTGAGCTCACGCAACTCGGCGCTCGTCATCCATTCGTGGTACTTCTGTCTATGCGGTGCCGGAGGTCAGCGCACCCATGTAATGAGAATATGTATGACTGAGCGCCGAAGCGTGCTTACGGCGACGTGTTCTGTCCTGCGATCGGGCGGCGCAGGAGGCAAGGCTGAGCGTCCATCTCGTCAGATAGGCGTGATCTGGGGAAGTCACCTGTACGGCACCAAGATCACGTCCGGGTGGACGATGACCGTCTTCTCGTTCGCGCGCATCCGCAGGACGTGTGATACAGCGGGACTCAGGTCGGAGCTGTCAAGGAAAACTCTGGGGAGCCCTGCGCAAGGATGTTCGATGGACGTCGCGAGCGTGTCCAAAGAGACGACGGACCTGTCAGGCGAGTTGAAATGCTAAGTCCAGGTCGCCGTAGGCTTGTCGGAGACGGATGAGCGCAACTCCCGGCGTTCTTGCGATGCTCGTCTCAAGCGAAGCTCCTGTAAATCGACTGAGGTTAGCTTCGATCCCCGTGGGGCCCCACACTGCGCCATGCGATCGTGTAAGAGATCTCAGCAACAACTGTGGGGAAGAGACACTTAAGCGTAGATTGCCAAGGACTCTACAAGTCCAGACGGAGCCGGGAGCAACACTGGAGCAACGGAATACCGTATTCCGTTCCTGCTGGAGTCTGGACTGGGTTGTCTGGGGAGCCAGACAAAGGAGACCGAGGAGGCCGAACGAGAGAGGACGGGGCCAGGATGCTCCGCAAATTTAGTAAGTGGATGACTTCCCGTAAGGCTTTTCAGACGGGCGCTCGTCTGTAAACTGTCGACTCCACCATGATCGAGTCGGCGATTGAAAACAGGATCTAGATTGGATATACCCCATGGCCGGCTTACTCAGCTGCCCTCAGCGTCTCTCTCCTGCACCAGGATGGTAGTTTTGTGATGGCGCGCGCCGCCCTCCCTGCCTTTCTCGGCCGCCCCACCTTCCGTTTATGCTGTTTTCAGAATCATTGCAGTTTAGAAGGGGGGGTCGACCCCCCCTTTCAGATTTGGGCGCTTCTGAAGGCCTTCTGAAAACGAGCGCCCGTCGGAGTTTATGGTCGGACTGTGAATCTCTTCCCCGGATCTCGGTACGCCTGCTTTCTTTGGTAGCCCAACGCGGTTTTCAGAAGAGCGCCCGAGTTTTCAGACAAGCGCCCGTCTGAAAAGCCTTACGGGAAGTCATCCAGTATTGTATATACTCACCGTTCAATCAAGCAGCAGCAAGCGTGTATCGCAGTGGCCAGCTATATGCTACTCTGTGAAGGTTTCGCGGCTCGGCGTCGCCTTATATACGGAGTGCAGTGCGCAAGTCTTGTAGGGGAAGCGTTGGTGAGAATGACTCGCTGTATGCGCTGCTCACTGTCTCTGCGCCCGCTGCCCACGGCCGTATGCAACTTTGCAGACTAGACAGTATAGTGCTGAGGAGGGTTGGAAAGTTGCAAGGTTTGGCCCGAGATGCACCGCCCCGACATAGACGCCCGCGTCCTTCTTCCCCGGGGTCACGTGATCGTCTACCTCACCTTTCTACAGCTCGGAACGTTTCGGACAGCGAAGAACACGCCGCCCTCGATGCTAATGCCCTTGCAGGTCTCCTTCACCTTCTTTCGAAACTGAGATATGCTGTTAAATGCGTTGGGGTACACTGCAATACGAAGAGACAGCTGTTCGCTTGAGCAGTGCAGTACCGGTGTTGTTTTTTCACCTCACGACTTCAACATCGTCCTGTACCAGGCTCGGGATGTATCGGACAACGAGCAGAGTGCATCATCGCAGCGCCGAGGGCCATTGCCATACCTGTCGTTCCGGAGCCTTTCCGCCTTGCGCCCCTTTTCCGAAGGGCGCCCTTTCCTACCATACTAGGCAGGTGTCCTACCATAAACGGCAACGGCGCACTGCTCGGATTTCGGACGGACGGGAGGTGCAGGAAGATTGCTGCAGGGCGAGACCGCAGAGCATAAGGGTTGGAAGATCTCGGAACTGGTAGAGGTTGAAGGATTCGGAGGACGAGGTGGAAATGCATCTTGACCTCGTACCGCTACCATCTCTCTGCTGTCGTGCTGCCTCTCGGACTGGGCGAACACCCCCGGACTTGGTTTACCTGGCCTTTTGGACGCGTCTGAGCGTGATCAACTTGACAATCAGGCTCTACCCAAGCCGTAAGACGCGAGATGAAGGTCAGTTAGACCGCGTATACTCTCAGACTTGCGCACCCTCAGACCCAAAGTCCCTGGGTGCGCAAGTCCGGCGAGTCCGTCCGTCCACTCTAACTCCACTCACCTCCAAGCGAGCGGCCACATGCGACGAGAACGCCGAGTGCCAACCTATCAGAGCACGTCCTCGGACGTCTGTCAAGGATCATCAAACGATTTTCCACGCATGCGTGGGGTATAGAAGGTCTCATCGACGCTGTCGTACCCTCCTGATCCTCTGGAGTATCCCCCACGCACCCCTCCTGCCCCACCTCTGCTCGTATATCTGGGCTGGCTCTCTCGATGATTCCTTGCACTGTCCCTCTGCTACTTCGTCTCGCCTCTGTCTTGACGTCTCCCCCGGCTCCTGGTCTTCGCTTCTTAGCCTGCATCGTCTCCGGTTCCGGCTGGCGCTTCGTCGGTGCTTGTCCGTGACCCGTGTCTGCCGGCGGCCCTGGGCCCGTCGCCGCTCATTGGGCCAGCTTCGCGGACCGCTCTGTCTCACCTCTCGCGCCTTATCGGGGAGTGCGATGCGTCATGCGCCCCGCTGTCGTCAACTCTCCCTGCCGGCGCACATGGCGGGAAGGCCCTGTCACCATATACCACTTAGGCGGCGCCTCTATCACGATTCCCAAAATGCAGAATGATCTTCTGCTGCGAAGGCGCGATGGTCACGGTACGATAACCGGGTAGCCTTACTTAAAGGCCGGGGGCGCGGGGGTACTCGTCCGTCTTCTCCTCCATCCTGATTGCTGCTGCTCTGCAGGTCTCGCTTCACGGTGCCTTTCCGCTTACATCCCGTGCCTCTTCAGTATGAACGTCTCTTACTCCCAGGCTTTATGCTTGACACTGTACTCTGGGGACTACTCTGGCGACCCTCGGTTTCTCTAGCAACTGTCAAGGCTGACCGTGCAATCGACCGTGGCGTCCCTTGTCACTGCTCGATCGAGAGCACCTGAAACGCGTAAGGGATGCGGAACTCGTCGAGAGTGACGAGAGAAGCTGAACAGCGCTCATGTGCGGCGGGAGACGATGCGGGAGCGAAGCGAGTGTAAGGGCATCGGGTAGGGCCTAAGTTGGCTGTCATGCAGGTGCGTTCCCGCCTGTCCTTCGCTCGGAGGCCCGTTTGACTGACAAGCCTTCGAAGATACTGCTAGTCGTTTCGTTCTCGGAAGTGAAGGATACCCGCATGTATCATGGGTGCATGAATGTTTGCCTAGCGTCCTGCAATTCACGCGCGATATTGTCTCCCCGCAAGTGCGAGTTTCTCTTGGTTCAATCGCCTAGTGTGCCACGGATGGCGTCTTGGAGCACTACGCGGGCGGCGGGGCTCCGCAGAGGAGGAACGTTGCGACTTGGCTGAGGTCGGTGAACGTCCTCGACCGCCCCCTGACCGCCGCCCTGGACGTCGAGTGCGCTCGCGAAGGGGCGTGCCGAATATCAAATGACCTGCGATGCGCTCGGATGGCGCAGGCTTGGCTAGCCGGGGCCTGCTGCGATGGAGGAAAGTCAGGGAAAACACCATTCCCCAGGTCACAGATGATCGCGCCCGCACTCTGGGGATCACCACAGATCACCACCCGGTCAGCTGGTCGAGCTACGCCCAATATGGAGCGGCGCCCTTGCTAGGCGCCCAGAGCCTGATTAGGTAAGCGGCCTCTAAAAAAGGACTCCCGTTTCGGCCTCAGCCCACTCGTCGTCGACCCGCATCCCTCCTCTCCCCCACCTCGAGCTCTCTCCTTCTCGTCGCTACCAACAACAATGTCTGCCCACTCTCACATCGAGAAGATCGAGAAAGAGCCCGAGTTCGTCAGCGCGAACCCGCCGCCCCCGGCCATGTACCCCCTCGGCCAGTCTCCTTACTACCGTAGGCTCGGTGACCCTGGGCCTCTGTGAGTTCCGACGCAGTCCCGAGCGACCTGCTTCGCCCTCTGACGCATTCCCCGCCTTCTCAGTGGTCTGTACGGCTTCGCGGCCACCACCTTCATCCTGTCGATGTACAATGTCCAAGCGCGTGGAATCTTGACGCCCAATGTTGTCGTCGGCATGGCCCTCTTCGTCGGCGGTCTTGCGCAATTCGTGGCGGGCATGTGGGAGTTCGCGACGGCGAACACCTTTGCTGCTACCGGTGAGTGTCCGATAACAACAGGCGCTTCGGCCCACAGTGCGTCAGCTGTGAGAACACCGGGACTTACGGCGCGTTTCCCCCACAGCGTTCACCATGTACGGTGGCTTCTGGATGTCATTCGCGACTATTTTCCTCCCTGGCTCCGGTATTACGGCTGCGTACACGAGCGAGTCTGAGCTCAACTCGGCGCTCGGTATCTATCTGTTCACCTGGATGATCGTCACATTCCTTCTTTTGTGAGTTCTCTCCGTCGCTCAATCAGCGATGCTGCCGCTCATCGAGAATCGCTATCAGCATCGCGACTCTCCGCCGGAACATGGGCCTCGTCGTTCTGTTCTTCTTCTTGACCATCACCTTCGCACTGCTCGGTGCAGGTACGTCATCTCCCATGCTGCGGTCCCATATTCGGGTTCTGACCAACTTCCGCCAGGCAAATTCTCAACCGCTCACGCTGTGACGCTCGACAAGGCTGGCGGCGGGTTTGGCATCATCACCGCCATGATCGCGTTCTACGTCGGCACCGCCGAGATGCTCAACGACCGCCGGAACAGCTGGTTCGTGCTGCCGCTCGGCCAGATTCCCCAGCGCGAGATCGTCTAGGCGCCTGCGTCTCAGGCTGCTTTCACTCCGCTTCGTTCTTGTAACCCCCCTCTTCCTCCCTCGCCGTCCCTCGGGGGCCACATACACTACCGGCGCTCATATTCAAGTCTATCTCGACTACTCTGTCATGTGTATTTGTAGTATATCCTTTGGTGCGAATGTGCATGTTACGATGGTTATGAAGGACTTGTTTTGCGCTGCCCGACTGTTCTGCTCTATGCGAGTGATTCAAGTGTTCTTTGGCGTCGCACGTATAACATCTGAGTCTGCAGTGATTGAGTCTCAGCGTCTGAAGATCTGACCGGTGAAACATGCGCGATGTAACCCGTGCCAGTGGGCTTTTACGCTGGTACTGTAGTCATGGAACGAGGTGGGACCCACATATTACAATTTGCCTCACGCAAAGTGCTCGCAGGTGCTCGCCCTCTCCAGGAGATTCTTCGAAGCACTGCGCGTCAGTGTGTTTACTCCAGAGGAGCCAGCCGCCCGCCGCCGACGTCGCACCGGGTCGCACCTCGCGCAGGGCGGCGTGTGCGAGCTTACGCGCGCCGACGCCGCTCATTGGCCCGGCTCCGGATGCGGCCGCCCTGACAAAGTCACAGAAGTGCGCATCGGAGACCATCGATGGTGGCGCTTCTGGGGCCGGCTCCGGGGAGAACATATGCGGCGGCCGGGAGAACGGATGCGTGGGGTGAATTTGGGAATGCGGGGTTGAGAATGATCCCCTGGATCATTCGGCGTATCAACCCACGACCGCGCGCACCGCCACAGGATAGGAGACTGGACAGATTGATGGCATTGCCCTTTTATGGCAGCATGCCACGTGGAACAGTGGCTGAACCCGGCGTCTGGGCTGCGCGGAGGGCTCGGCGGTTTAATAAGTCGGCTCTCCCTAAAGTACATATAGCCTGCTCTCTCTGACTCGAAGGAAGTACAAATGCCATAGCACATGCATTGCATCTTGTCCAACTGTATAATACAGTAGTTGTCAAGGGGAATCCTCGTTCACATTGTTGATGCAGCTCGACAATAGTAATGTTAAACTTGAATGTCATATCTGTGACATGGACAGCATAGTGGATATGAGAAGTTGCTGGGCCACTGCACACTCTCCTCGACAATATTGCGATGATGCTAGTCACCTCAAGAGCAATAAGCAAGTGTAGAAGGCAGGCCATGATCACCAAGAGGTGGCAACCATCAGGAAAGGATGGCACCAATACCCATCCCTTAAATGCTCGCAGCTCCAAATGGTGACTCCAGGTCTACCAGATTCCAAATTCCAATCTACCAAGTTCAAGTTCGCGTCCATGGCTCCAGTAATGTGCGGGATCGTGACGTGATGCTGGCGGCCAGTAAGCGGCATACTCCCATAGACCTCGCTTTGAGAGACAATGAAGAGGGCCGGCGTCAGGGTCGTAGCGTATGCTACACATTGTGTAGTCCTAGAGCCTGAGTGCAGCCGTCTAGACTATCGTAGCAGTTCATGTGTACTACGTACTCATCACGGTCCTCCCTTGTTGACCCCAACTGTAAGGATCATTCTCAGCGGGCGTGCAGGGACTGCAGCGCCTTTCTTACCCCACATCAGTACTTCTGCAAAAGTCTGAGAGGGTCTGACACAGACCTCTCAGACCACTCAGACTGGGTTTCAGACATATTCAGACACATCAGACGGTCAGAGCTCAGAGGTGGT